>DWGR01003652.1:0-11921 GCA_018247715.1 Heliconius burneyi | reverse complement strand
TCATTAACCTAAATTAATTACTAATTGGATGATTATCTACAATGACATCGAAATATACTTAGCTTCGATTATTACGATGTTATTTAAATATATCTTATTTCTTATCAACTTTTATTTGAAAAATCTTTATAAATTTTGAAGAAACTCTCCATTCTCGTGGTCTAACTGAATTAACTAAGAGTTATGTGTGCCATGCACACTCTAATGGTCCGAGGTTATTTTGACAAAGGCGTGTCAAGTGTCATGACACGTAATATCCGAAACCTGGAGATTTCGGCGGAAAATGACAAAGGAAGTATCTTAACACTATGTTTCTTTCTTGCCTTTCCTTCTGTGTGCGGAACACACCGTAAAGCAGAAGAAAAGAAAAATCACAGTTACACGTTTATCAAAATTGTAATCTTTAATTGCTTTCAAGCTTTATCACATTGAACTAAATTATAATTGGACGTCAAATTTTATTGCATATATTGGACCTGACCTTACTTAATTGTACGTAACAAAGAGTAACCTAACTAAACAGAAATAGTTCAAATGTGAAACATGAATTTATTATTTAAATGAGTCGTTACAATAGCTAATTGAAATCTAATATGAACCACCTACACATTTTCTATATTTATAATCTGTCGGCTACGTTCAATGAATTTTTGAATTTTAGCTGGTCCATTATAATTCTTCATAAAATTTTGCAGATTTTAATTTATTTATATGTTAATAAAAATGTCCGTCACACTGAACAACTTTTGCTAAGACGGGTTTTCTCTAATTCTTATAGTTTACCTGGATCATTACTTGGCTGATTCTTTAGCAAATTTTCTCAATGTTTATATGTCAATGTAAAGAGCTGAAGCTTACTATATTAAACTCTCTACGATGAGTTGTTTTGTCTGTGTGTTCCTATAAATCTTTCAGTAACGGATGTTTCATTTATTTACTAGGGGAATACCCACTAGGCCACTACTGGCTCCAATCACCCATTCGCGACTTTCAACGAAACAAAAATAAAATTTAAATATGTTCAATTTTTACAACAGCAATTGCTGTTGCAAAATTTAATTTATGTATTATAGAAAATGAAAATGTCTTGTCGCATACACTATGCCTTACAAACAAACGCAACATATTATTATTAGCATATTTTCTAAGAGCTTTAAAAAGCGATATGCATTGTTTGCTACTTATATACGTTTTCAGAATTACTGCGACCGACGTTTTTCATGATTTTCGTGATAACTAGCTAGGATAGTAGCTGTTATATAAAAAAATCACCCGCGATGCCAAACAGCTTTCAAAAGAAATCGCCGCCGCCGCAACGATGCTTGGGAAACACATTGATACATAATAGAGAAATATTGATTGATAATTAATAGTTTAAATTAGATTAAATATATTTAATTTAAATCTGTACAGATAAATTAAAAAGAAATCAGCTTCAGCTAAATTTAATATATAGTTTAATCTTACTAACAAACACGAAGTAATTATTTATAAGATCAGTTGTTTCGTTGATGAAAGGGATGAGAGCCGGCCTTACTTTACAAACACGGTCACTTATGGGAACCTTTGACCCTTGAATACAGACTGAGCATCAATTACAAAGTATTCTTTATATAAACCACAGGTATGTACTATATAATTTTTTTATTTTTTATATTAACTCATAAAAGATTAGGTTAAATAAATACTTATTAATGATAATAAATATATTAGTATAGATCGGCTGTAAGGAAGTAAGATTATAAAAAAAAAATAGCTGGAACTTAAAGTCGCAATGACATGTCATACACAGAGATAGAAGTAAGTAAAAGCCTTAGAAGCCAAGCCATGTCTGATCCTCAAACGATTTGCTACTAATGGATGAACAACAAAAGCGAAAACTAAAATATCCGTTTAAATCCAAAGCACTATTTAATAGAAGTCTGATTGGAAGAAAACTTATTGATAAAGATCACTAAACGTGGAACGAATCTTTTTCTCATTTATAGACTTTAAACGAAATTTTATCAACGTTTAATTTATAGGAAGTTCAACTAAAATACGTTTTAGAAAGATACTCTTTTCTTTCCTAAGTGTGGAAGAACACTTTAAGAGTGATTAAAATGTTTAACTTATAATTTTGAATTCGGTGCCAAATAAAACAAACAGGCTTAGTAATTAATATGTAACATAGTAAGGTCGTTGTAGCCTTAGCTTGACACCGTCTTCAAAATTATAAATCGAATTGATAACCTCCTTTTCTTATAGAAGTCGGTTAAAAATTACAAAACGTTAAGTACAATAAATGCATATTGAATAGGCGTACACAATAATAAGGTGAAACTTACAATATGCATAATTGGTTATGTTGACATTGAGTATAGTATAAATTGTTAATCATGTGTGTATCTATTTGTGTGTATGTGTGTATAAATATTTATCTCTCTTATATATTTAATTGTGTATTATCTAATAGTCTATGTATTTTATTATATTATAAATATGTATTTAACTATATGTAAAGGTATATGTATTGTATTGTTTTTTTTTGTTAATTATACATATTTTTAATTATAATCACCACCTTTCTATCTGCTCATAACTATGACAGCTTCTTTTCTCTCTAAAGGTTGTCTGGAAGAGATGGCTACTTAGCGATGAGACCGCCTTTTGTGCATTTTGTATTTAATAGGTTTGTGTATGTTTATTCCTATTGTGGTGTACAATTAAAGTAATAATAATAATTAATAACCTAATAATATCACTACAATGCAAACAAGTATAAATAAAATATTTTGTGATGCAAGGGTAGTTTGAGAAATCAATAGTAAGATGATAGCTAATGTACGAAGTAATGTTACTAAGGTGGGTGACACATTAAATGTTTTAACTGATAAATGTTTTAAATGATAGATTGTTTATTTTTTTTCTCTTATGTACACGTCGTGGCGCAGTGGCACAAGGGTGTAACTGTAACGCGATGATTGTGTGTTCGATCCCCACTCGAGGAAGTGAAATATTTATTTACGTTTATATTTCTATTTCTCCGCTCTGGTGTCGAGGTAAAGCCCGGCGTTGAGTTCTGCCACTCAACACACAATGACTCCAGAATTCGGCAGAAAGCGGGGAACGGAGTATCTTAACACTACGTTCCCTCTGCCTAGCCCGCTGTGTGCGGGTTACAGTATGAAACTGATTGTAGTGTATTCTTAGTTAAATATTTTATTTATCATTTACATTATGCATTACAATTTACTTTGACGTTTATTTATTTTACTATGAAGTTTACTTTTTATTTATAGTTTATAGTAAGAACAAATAGAACATTGTATTTTTTTTTTGGGATAAACAAACAGTGCACATACATATAAATAAAATAACATCATAATAAAATATATAAATGTAACACCAACACCGTTTACCACAGATTAATATAGTAAATAGAACACTATTATATAAAAAAAAATTGACATCTAGGAATTTCATTTTGAAATTATGACAGTATCGATCGTTTGCGTGTGGATACGACCCCGAGTTAATATAGGAAAAATTGAGGGTATTTTGAAAATAATTATTAAATATTTTCAAAATACCCTCTTAGGAACGGTTCGTCAGTACGCTGTTCGGCCGTGGTCCATCCATCATCGTTTCACAGTTACTACTATACCATACGTGGCATCATAGTTGGTTTACTGACTTCTACTTCAGACTTCACTTTTGGTAAGTGTTAATTATTATATATTTTTAGATTCAAGCTGTACACCACAGGGTATACAGGGTATGAGAAATCCACTAAGCACTCAATATTTCAGACACCTGCTCCGTGGAGGCTCTCAACACTGCACTTTGTCTTGTTTATTATTTTGAGTATCAATCGAATCCACACCTCTAAGTATGATATTAATCATGATTTAATATCATATTTAGTATGATTTACGAAATTTTAATATTAATTTCTTAAACAATGTTTTTAATCCATGGCCATTTTAAAAGCTTTTATTTAACATGCAATGCATGTATGTTAGGTCGGGTGAAATCTTTGAGCTCAGTTTTGAAGTAGATATCTCTAACCGATTGAGTGAGTTATAAATGTCACATAGCGGATCCAAGATGGCGAAATAGTTATTTTTAGTGTACTTGTACAATACGGATATCAAACGAAAGGGCTCGTCGAGAGTAACTCTATAATGTGAGGTTTTTCTAAATCTAATATACGGATATCAAATGGCTGGCCAAGAATAACACATGGATCAATAACTCCCGAGACTAACAATGAAAACAACATTTTTTTTTTGCAATTTTTTTTTTATTCATCAACATAATTACCTTTTAGGGTGATACAATGGTTCCAACACTTTTCCAATTTTTCAATACCATGTTTATAAAAAAAAAAATCTTTCGCTTCAAAATAAGTTGCAGTTTCAGCGATGACCTCCTCATTTGGGCCAAATCTTTTTCTCTGGAGCATTTTTTTAAGATCAGCAAAGAGCCAGTAGTCACTGGGGGCTAAATCTGGCGAGTATGGGGGGTGGGGAAGCAGATCAAACCCCAATTCGTTCAATTTTGCGATTGTTTTCATTGACTTGTGGCAGGCTGCATTGTCTTGGTGAAAAAGGATTTTTTTTCTCTGCATGTGTGGTCGTTTTTTTACGATTTCCTCTTCAAACCCACCAGTAAGTCAATATAATAATCACTGTTGATCGATTTACCTTTTTCGAGGTAGTCAATGAAAATCACGCCATGCGTATCCCAAAAAACTGACGCCATGACTTTGCCAGCTGACTGCTGCGTTTTCGGACGTTTCGGACGGCTTTCACCAGCTGTACGCCACTCAGATGACTGCCGCTTCGACTCTGGAGTGTAGTCATGTATCCATGTTTCGTCCATGGTCATGTAACGACGCAGGAAATATTTTTTGTTACAAGTAAATAGCGATAAACAGCTTTCGGAATCATCGACTCGTTGCTGTTTTTGTTCCATCGAAAGCAATCGTGGCACCCACTTGGTAAAAACCTTTTTCATGCTCAATTGTTCATGAAGGATAGTAAATACACTTCCATATGATATCTGTGTCATCTCAGCAATCTCACGGAGCTTCACATTACGATCTTTCATTATAATTTTTATCACTTCACTCACATTTTCCGGTGTAACAGCTTCCACAGGTCTACCCGAGCGTTCCGCGTCATTTGTGTCGGTACGACCACGTTTAAACTCGGCAAACCACCGACAAATCGTTGCTTTTAATGGACAAGTGTCCGGGTAATATTTTTCAATCCATTGTTTCGCTTGCACGGTGTTTTCACCCATTAAAAACAATGTTTTATCAGAACACGAAACTTCCTTTCCATTTTTTAAACAAACTACAAAACGACTTTACTCTAACCTCGATAACTCAACTGTTTCTGGTTCGATCGACTTAAAATTTTGATACGTTTCAAGCAAAGATTAGTACTCTAGAAAGACGTGGTTACTGGTTTACTACGAGCGCCATCTCTGGGTTAGTCTCGGGACTTATTGATCTATGTATTAATGTGAGAAAAAGTAAAAACATAATTAAAAGAAAAAGTCTTTTTTAGAAAAAGCTTTTATTTAAACGCTCTAAAAAGGAGAAAAAGAAATCTTTTAAATTTTAACTATCAGCTCATTACCTCATTATACACAATTTATATCATCATAAAAGCTTGTCGCGCGATTTACTTTTAAATAAACTAGTACTAATTTATTTCTTTTCAAAATCTGCTAAGCTCAAAATTTTAAAGTTTCAATCTCTATATATAATAAAACAGAAAAAATATTTTGTGACCCGTACGCAAGTTTGTCGATAAAAAAAAGAAGTCTAGTCGGTGTTGCCTTCACCTATAAAATTAAGTCTAATTAAATTGCGCGCCTAGTGACGTCGGTAATTCAGATTTCTTAATACATAAAGACAATGACAATGACAGGTGGCAATTAATATGATTAGTTAAGACATACCGAATGCAGTGAAATAAAATTGATAAGAGTAATCTAAAGACAACCTTGTGAATAATAACATTGAATGTTGTTTCTTCCTTATTTACAGGTAGGGTTAATATAGGATTATGTTTGTAATTATATATTTTTATATAAAATTATAAAATCTTTCTTATTTACAGAGAAACAATTCTTGTGTTATTCTAACCTCAAAAAAATAAAATTTTTCAACATTATATATAAAATAAAGGAAAAACTTGTGAAAGCTGAAGTTTTTAGTAATTTTTCTAGCTTACTAATAATGAGAAGAAATAATGCAGTCCCCTTTACTATATAACTATAAAAAATGGTTAAGCTTATTACTCTATATACTTAATTACTTGCAGTACATCAAATAATAATTTAATTTAAGCATAGCTTAAATTTCATTGTTTTAAAATTGTAATAACAAACACGGAGGTTGGTTAATGTCAATAAGTGACTACAGAATACAGGAACCAGTCTGTAACGATTTTGCAGATTTATTCCAGTCTAACAAACAGTATTGTAATAACTAATAAAATGAAACTAAATATCATCTGCCGAGACAGATATCTAATATTGAACAAAATTTGTTTGGGCTAAATAATTTGATAATTTGGTAAGCTGGCTGACTGTTACTATTCCACATAACTTGAATCCTGATGATCAAAAGTGATGTGATTATTGAATGAAGTGTGTGATTGTGTGTTTTTGGTGTAATTTGTGAAATTAATAGTGTTTAAGTTAATAATTTTAAGAAGTTTGTTGTGAACTAATTTTACTAATATATAATGGTATGATTATGTTTAATAATCTAATATTAAGTTGATACAGTATGGTTTATTATATAAATATCCTTAATTATTTAGGAGGATATTTTGATATTATTATATTATATATAAATCTATAAGCATATACAAATGTTTAAAAACAATTTTTATACATGTACTTTGTAATAACTATATACTCTTATTTACCAATTGTATGTATATAAGCATTTAGTTTTCTCCTTGACGCTGTCGTGGCGCAGCGGCACAAGGGTGTGACTGTGAGGCGACGGTTGTGGGTTCGATACACACGAGAAAGTGAAATATTTATTAATGTTTGCTTATATTTCCATTTCTTCGCTCTGGTGTAGAGGCGAAGCGGGGCGTTGAGTTCTGCCACTCAACATACATTGCCTCCAGAATTCGGCAGAAAATGGGGAACGGAGTGTCTTAACACTTGGTTCCCTCTGCCTACCGTGCTGTGCCGTGTACGGTGTGACTAATCCTTTTTGATTATTAAATTGTAATTAATGTTAATGTTATTATTATAGAATGAGAATGAAGATCCGTTAGTTATTCAGATAACGCAATTGTATTACGATTCTATTTTGTCTATGAGGTGGTACAAAGGGTCTACAAAAATGGCGCTGCTTGCCTGCATTTACATAGGCCAGAAAATTTACGGCTCAGTTCCCCACGCCCAGTCTTTAGCCAGGGTGGCGTCTAGAAATTTCGGGCCTGGACCATTTTGGAAAAAACGGTAAGTTTACGTAACGATTTTTAAAATTTAATAGCTTTAGGCTTACTAACATTTATAAATCAATGTTACTAATGTAATGACTAATAAATATAACAATTTTGAATTTTAATAACCAAGTCCTGTAAGAAAACGAGACTATCAACTGATTTCATTCATTCATGGCATTGAGTGTGTTGGGCGAGTGGAGTGGCGGAACTCTATTGCCTAGAGAGGGAATCGAACACACAATCCGTTGCGTTTACAGTCGCATGCTTGTGCCTCTGCGTCACGACAGACCTCACATAATAATTTTGTTTAAACTAAAATAATGTTCAACCTTTGTTTAAGTCAAATTTCTTTTAAGATTTATCTTTTAATTTTAGCATTTTACATTAATACCAGTGATTCCACAAATATAAAGTCGCATCTGTCAAATGTGTGTGGTTTGGGTGATGTTAACACAATAGAATTGGCTGCCACATTTATATGTATGAGCGGTATGATGGTTAACAAATCACTGTGTAAGGAATACCAATCGGTGGTCGCCGCTGGTGCTCTGAAGAATGCGAATTGTTAGCGAAACCCACATTTCTGGATTTGCTAAGAACAAATGACGTGTAAGTCTAGTTTTAATTGTTTGTTGTTTTGTAAACGACGTTACGGCTGTGCGTGCGTCTTACCTCAGTCAGTGAGAACATCTCTTTTATCTCTTTTAGTAGCTACGACATTGCTGAAAAACTGGGCGTTGATAATACTTTAGCCCCGACCTTATATACAGATAAACAAATTACTATACGATAATTTCTTTAAATGGTTGTAAGTAAATATGATTTTTGTGTTCTCTATAAATAACATAATTGCAGGTTCAGGGCAGCTAGCGGGAAAACTGAAAAACAGCGATTCTTCGTTATACTTCACCACATTTTAAGAATAATTGGGTTTTGCAATCCTATATGGTGGTCCCACATTAAATAGCGCAGAAAATTATTTATGCTGTTTTTGATAAAAATTAAGCTGTTTTTGAGTTAGTCAAGTTTGGGAGCCTTTTTGTTATAATAAAACTATTTAAATTATAAATGAAGTAGTTTATTTTCAGAAATTAATTAAAATAATGCTAAATAAATCTAGACACGTGCTAACAGAGTGATATGCTAACAAGTTAACAACGAGTGCTCTCCTCTCTTTTACATGTCGATGGGAACGGAACGCGGCGTCTCCGGTTACATTCCCAGTAGCTTGCATAACTAGTTTGTTAAGTTGATGATTCAAAAAAATTGTGTATTTGAATTGTTTTTGTTTAAAAATATAAAAAAAAGTCTAAAGTAAATAAATATAATACTTTTATATGCGTAGTTTTATTGTTGTTTAGAAATAAAAATATAAACAAGAGTTCCAACTAAGGTTGGTGACAGTTAAGTGGGGTACTTAACCATGAATAACTATCGAAACGTATTCGAATCGTTGTCGATATCAATTTATATAGGAATTGAACAAAATCCAACTGCCATGTTTAATTACAAGTAATGATATTTGGAAGTAATCATAAATCGTTTGACATGCAATTTATTCTGCCATGTTAATAACAAGTGACTGTAGCTAAGCAACGGCTTGCAAAGGTTGTTGTTTTAAGAAAACATCACCCAAAAGCGACTGGCTTAACGCATACTCCACATTAAAACAATGTTTTATAAAAATATTTTTCTTTGAATAATGCTCAAATTAATTTTTAACAAAAAGAAAAACCGACTTCTAACAACGAACTAAAAAGTAACAAAATAATTTTACAAAGATTTTATAATTTTGAAGTCGGTGCCAAGTAAGACAAACTGGCTTAGTTATTTTATATTGTAGTAAGGTAGTTGTAGATTAGTAATATGTAGTAAGGTCTAGTTAAGGCTATGTAGTAAGGTCGTCGTAGCCTTAGCTTGACACCGACTTCAAAATTATAAAATCTTTATAAAATTATTTTGTTACTTTTTAGTTCGTTGTAAGAAGTTGGTTTTTCTTTTTGTTAAAAATTAATTTATTTTACGATTTTAAGTGATGATTAGACCTTAAAAGGATGCTTCTTAAATGAGTAGTGGTAGTGGTTGTCTTATGTAATATTACACTTAATCAGGTGCAAACACAATTGTGGTATATTGAGAAGAACATACATAATAATAAAAATATTCTTATAACTTTATCAATTTCGACTGGATCGCATTATCGAAACCTCACCAAACTATCCTTTCAAATAATAAAAGAATCATCGAAATCGGTTGAAATTGTAGCAAAATTATAGCTTAATAAATTTTTTAACAAAAACAAAACAAACTTTATTAATTTTGACCGGATCCCATTATCGGAACCTTACTAAACTTTTACCATACTATCCTTAAAGTGTATCCTTTCAAATAAAAAAGGAATCATCGAAATCGGTTGAAATTGTAACAATATTGCAGTATAATAAATTTTTTACCAAAAAAATAACAAACTTTATCAATTTTGACCGGATTCCATAATCGGAACCTGATCAAACTTTCACCAGACTATCCTTATAATATATCCTTTCAAATAAAACAAAAATCATCAAAATCGGTTGGCGCCAAATTGAGTTACTCGCCCATTTGTCGTGTACAATGCAAATTTAAGACTTATGTGATGTGCCGAATGCAAATTTAAGACTTATGTGATTTTCTCATAGATACCATTGTAAAAAACAGATTTTTAAAAAATGGAACCACATGGGAAGCACCCTTTAAAATAAAAAAAAAATCATCAAAATCGGTTCACTCAGTGAAAAGTAATGAGGTAACAAACAAAAAAAATACAGTCGAATCGATAACCTCCTTTTCTTACAGAAGTCGGTTAATAATAGAATTCTTTGTTAGTAGTATTAAACTAACTGATTGAATCCGCAATGAATAGATGCATAGAATGTCAGGTACTAGCGGGAATGAAGGAGAAAATGCTCAGCTGGTTTGGGTACGTCGAATGAATGAGGGGTGAAAAAATTTCAACAAAGATTTATGATGAAAAGAAAAGTGAGTGGTAAGAGAGGTAGAGGCAGACCTCGGTTGACCTTCGAAAAAACAGTATCAAAGACACTGGAGGAAAGTCACGTAAAAAGCATGAGGACCCCCCGGAGGGCGCGTATGAAGAGGTTGATGACAGTGGACGAGGCGAAAGAGGTATGTAGAGACCGGAGACCGTTGCGTTTGGCGCTCCGTTCTCTCTGACTACACCGCTAAGGAGAAAGTGTGAAGTAATTGAAGTTAGTATTAAAATAATGTTTCAGTTTTGAATATATATTAATAATGAATAACGTAATGTCAAATATTTATTTTTAAATATCATCCAACCATCCAGCTATGATACGGACCACCGTAGACCAGTGTGATAAGTACGAAATTGTGAGTTTTCTTTCATTTATTCGCTCTAAAAAGACAATGAACGGTGTGGATTTCTGCCATTTAACTCACTTGACACTAGATTTTCTCTTCATAAAAATTCTGAAAAAAAAAAACATTATTGTTGTATATAATACACTAGCGGCCTGCCAGCGGCTTCGCTCACTTGAACTACATGATTGTTGTTGTTCTTTATTTATGGCGTTCCGCGTGTGCCAGTCCAGCACTAATCACTTCACCAATGTCATGTAGAATGGAAAACATACGAAGGAGAATGTACGGTAAAAAAGTGACAATATTACACAGAAGCAGAAAACTAAAAAATTATATAAATTAAATCAGCTTCACGTTGTATCCCGCACACAGCAGGATAAGCAAAGGGAACCTAGTGTTAAGACACTCCGTTCCCCACTTTCTGCGCAATTCTTGAGGCATTGCGTGTTGAGTGGCAGAACTCAACGCCGCGCTTTGCTTCGACATCAGAGCGAAGAAATGAAAATATAAACATAAATAAATATTTCACTTCCTCGAATGGGTATCGAACCCACAACCGTCGCGTCACAGTCACATCCTTGTGCCACTGCGCCACGACAGTCTCAAGGAGAAAACTACATGCTTATAAACGTACAATTGGTAAATATATAGTTATTACAAAGTATACGTAAAAAGGTTGTTTTTAAACATTTGTATAGGCTCGTAGATTTATTTCAAACGACCAATCCGAAGAATTCAAAAATTCAACGATATGAAGATCAAGTCGTCGTTTTCATCAGTGTGTTGAACTAATTTGGACTTAAGCCATTGAATATAATATAGCAATCTGAATATAATGTACGACGCCTTGCATATTGCTTTATGTAGAAAAAAATGCTATAAAAATTGCGTACGCAATCTAATGCCTTGAGTTCATTCAAACGACGATAACTTTTTTTTAATAAACTGAGTTTGTTGAAACAAATTTAAGGTATTAAGTTGAGTTAAAACAAAGTATATGGTGAAAGTTTAAAGTTATTCGGCTCAGTATTTTCAGAGATGTGCGTGACCATACATACAGACAGACAGACAAAA
>DWGR01003651.1:0-11921 GCA_018247715.1 Heliconius burneyi | reverse complement strand
GAATAAACTAATGCATAAGATTTCAAACGCAAAAGGATTTAAACCCACCCTATCTACAATATAAGGCAATATTCCAAGCAAAATAATTTCTAAGCCAAATGGATGTTGTTTGTTAACTTAACTTGTTCTTATATAATTTTCTTTAGGTATTAACTTTTTATATGTCTACATGAGGTAAGTTCTTTCTTGAATGATATCTGCTATAAAATATACAAGACTGTGGCGCGGTTAGGTAAAAACATTAATTAAAACAAATCTTAAGTTAATTGTGACAATATGAGAAATAGAAAGAAAACAATACAAAGATTAACTTAGGCCATCGTGGTGTAGTGGCTTCCTATTATAAACGACATGGTTGTGGGTTTGATCTATTATTTTGAATGATTACTTATTTATTTTATTTTTTCATATCGTCCCTATAACATACTTCCGTTACGTTACGTTTACTTCGCGGTGTTAATTTCCGCTACTCAATGCAATGTTTCGATTTCAGTAAATATTAAAAAACGGAGAGTCTTGACACTAGAATATAGTTGATTGACCCAGTCGATTGATTTAATGGTATCTTCAATATTACCAAGGGGAAGCCTTAAGGGGGTAGTTCAGTGTTTTTAAAGATTTTGCATTTAAGATATTTATAAGTTTGTATTGCTGCCGGTAACAGGGTTTATTAAAATTTGAATACGTTTCATATACAAATATGTCTTTCTGACTGAGGAAAAAGATATTTTTAATATTTCATAATTGTTTTTTTTTATGGAAAAAGACAAGGCAAACGAGCGTACGGGTTACCTGATGGTAAGTGATCACCGCCGCCCACGACCCCGTATAACACCAGAGGAGCTACAGGTGCGTTGCCGGCCTTTAAGGTGGAAATTAATGCGCTTTTTGAAGGTACTCAGGTGATATTGACCTGGATACACTGCCACGAGGTGCCACAGTTGTGTGGCGGGTGGAAGGAAGTTCCTACGAAACGGCACAGTAATAGAGGGCTACGAATCCAGTTGATGTGGATCGTGCTTGAGTTTGTGATGTACTGTGCGGTTAGAAAATTCGATGGCAGGTAACAGGTCAAATAGTTCTCCAGAACACTTTCCATGACAAATGTGGTAGAGAGCACACAGTGAGGAGACATCTCTACGCAACGCCAATGTGTCAAGCCCTGTACAGGTCATTGGGTCACCAAAGATTCGAATGGTCCCCAACGTTAAAAATACTGTATTTTGTGTTGAATTGCGAAACTCAACGCCGTGTTTAATTTATATATTTTTAAATAATAAGAATTACTTTAGAAAAAGCCAGAAAAGCTTAAAAAAAGCTTTAAATTTTACATGTACTCGTATAGCGTTGAGGAGTAAAATGAAATATTTTTTCTCGAATAATAAATTTTTAGACATATTAATCATATTTCTTATATTATTTTATTTAAGTAGTAGTAATAATTAGTATTTCTTTCTATAAGTACTTTAAAATTATTATTTTCTATATATATATATATATATATATATATATATATATAATAAGCTACCTGTTTAGGCCGCGTGCGTAGCTCCGCCCTACGCCCGCCCAAGCCCAAAGCGACTATAAATGCGACGGGCGCGCTTCCAGCGGAACTTGTTGCACTTCGTCGCTCAGAACTTTCGAAATCACCGAAAAGACCAAATAAGGTAAGCCTTTTTAATTTTTTTAACCAATATTTTTTATGTTCTTTTTTAGTTATGTTTTTTCTAAGTATGAATAAAGTTAGTTTTTGTGTTATTTGTTTGTGTTTTGTTATATTTTCAAATTGGAAAATTCATTCTGTATTTTTATCTTAAAATTTATAGTTACAAATTAATAGGTATTGAAATATATTCGCCATTCGTAATTAATTTATTTTGAAAAAAAAAACCAGAATTTTAGTTTTCGTTATTTAAAAACTAACTTTATAATAAATTTAAAAATGTAATGAAAAATCATAATAATCATAATATTAGTTAGTATACTATAATTTTTACATAAAAAATAAAATATTCTTTACAATACAAAAAAAAATAATTTTTTTTCAAGAGAATTTTTTTTTCAAGTTTAGTTATTTCAATAAAACTAGAGAGTTTTATTGAAATAACTAAACTTTCATAAAATATACAAAGAAATCTGGACCAAATTATTTTTCTTATAAATGTATATGTCATATTTAAATGACTTTTCCGATCGCAGTCCCAAAGGAAAATCGCGCGTAATATGTGTTACGGTCTGAAAATTCGAAAGTAAGGTTTGAGAAAAATATTAACTTAACATCTAAAAAACCTTGGACTATTATTTTTTTTCCTTTTTTTGTGTAAATATAATGATTTTCAATTGTAATTTTGTAAAACCACTTTTCGCTCGAATTCGAGACAGTGTGTGAGGGGTGGAACTCAAAGTTGCTCTTCATGTAAATCATAATAATTCATTCTATCTAATGGGGATCGAACCCACACCCTTCGCGTTTGGAGTCAGACGCTGTTTCACTATGCTTCAATTTATTTTATAAACTATAATATGTACAAATTTTTGATAAAAGATAATATTTATTAATAAATATTAATTATAAATGCAAAATAAACATTCTAAAATAAATCTTGGAGTACTGTGAACTGCAATATACTGTTATTTTGCTGCATATAGCAGGGTAGAACCTGCAGAGATTACCTTCTGCACTTTCCGTTTACTTTTCGAGTTTTTTTTTGTTTTATTACTAGGGCAAGGAAATGGAAGCATATCATTGTCCCAAGTGCGAACCGAACCCACAACCGACACTAACAGTTGGATACTGTACCGTTGCGCCGCGACGGCTTTAAATATATTTAATCGTAGTTATATAATTGTAATACCTCTTGATACTATTTGGAATATCACATTGAAACAATAAATGAGAATAATGTGACACCTTTATTTTTTTTTATGTTTTAAGATAATTAGGTCAGATTCAGATTAAAATTTTCTAAATTTCTATTTCACTAAGCGATAAAATTAAAAGTATCTATAGTTAACAAATAAAAATTTCAATACCGCTGATTTAAAAGTTTGTTTCTTAATTACTTATTCAATGTGACCAATAACAAAGTTATATAAAACTTTTTCCCATCAAGGTAAAGTACATTATGATGAATTTTTAAAATGAGATTTTTACTCTACACTCCGTTCCCTTTAAGATACTACCGTTCCTCTTTTCCGCCAAATTCTGGGAACATCGCTCGATCGAGAAATTAAAGTATTAAATATTTTAAAAGGAATTTTGATATTTAATTGCTTTCTTTTCTCCGCATTAGTAAGGGCGCTGTTGAGTTCCGCCACTTAATTCAATACGCAATGTTACGAAATTGGGTGGAAAGTAAGGAATCTGCCTTCTCCGCGACGCGGATTTTTTTTTAGTTTTTTTAAATAATATCCAAATAATAGACGTTACCGTAGCACAGTCGGACGACAGTGTATGATTTTTAGAGATTGTTTAGGCGTAGATCCTCACCTAAATATATTATTATACTATAGTATTCTCTCTGCTCTATTAAAATAAGACGCGGCGTTAAGTTCCGCCTTTGATATGCTATGGAAAAGGTTCTCTCAGATTCAAGTCTTGTTATGAAATAAAAGACAATATAAGTGTATGTATATGTATACCTTCATTTTTTATTGTACCTTCTTGCAACAAAGAAAGAAATATGAGAGTATATAAAAAAAGAAACAAAATACTACATAAGCTAGGGTGGTTTCACTATTATTAAATCAAAAGATGTAAATACATTAGATATAACAGTGTATTATACCCTTTTATCTTTCTTTTCTAGTTAGATTATTAAGAGATTAAAGTACTATTATAAGATATAGGAGGAAACAATGAAACCGAATAAAGAATAAGTTTTATACAAATCTATGATACTTATGCTAATGTAATCTTCTTATGAATATTAATGGAACATACATCAAAAAGGTATTTATAATGTGGCTTCAACTAAGTACACTTCGAGCTTAGTCTACATATTTATTAAATTCGACTCTTACATTTAATCTGAGAATCCACAGACAAACGGGCAAACAATTAAAATATCATATTTTGGGTTCTATTAAAAAATTATATTCATAACTACCCTCAAAGATACATTTTCTCATATAACTTCCATAATTTTTCGTATAGAGAGATGAGACATTAAACTTTTATTATTATATTCGCGGCCCGCCAGCGGCTTCGACCGCTTGATCTACATGATTAATGTTGTTGTTCTTTCTTTATGGCATCCCCATACATGATTATTCATTAAATAAACAGAATTGACTGACAGACTAATTTAATATACTCGTTCAGAAGCAGCCTTAAATGTTAAATTATTGATTTGTGTAAGGATTAATAAGATTCTTTGTAAAATAACTGTGATGATTGCATATTACAAAAAATACCCAAATCGAATCGAATAAACCAATATCGATATCGAATCCAAAATAATTAATCGAATGAATAAATTGAACATGGAATCGAAAATATTTCACTATCCCTCTCCATTCCAGTCAAAAATACAAAATGTACAGATAAAATATTTTTACTGTTTCATTATATATAGAGCATTTAAGTTTCATCAATTTATTTAGACATACCTATGGGTGGTTTGGTTTCAACAGCAATTAAAAAAAAATTACTTTAAAAACAAATCTGAATAAGGACATTTAAGAAATTGATTGACCCAGTCGATCACCAAGGACAAGTGTTTTGTTGCACTCGAGGAATTGAAATGCTTAATATTCTCATCTCTTCGCTTTGGCATCGAATAAAAGCACGGCGTTGAATTTCGCCATTCAACACGCAAATGTCTCCAGAATTCGGAGAAAAGTAGGGAATGGAGTATCTTAATACTAGATTCCCAGGTTCCCTCTGCCACGTTAAACTATGAATAGGATAAAGCAGAAAGCTACAAAAAAATAAAAAGATGTTTTTTATATATGTAAGGCAAAGGTATATTGTCTTCATTAGAAGACAATATACCTTTGCCTATAATGACGGTTCACTATTAAGTGAACCGTCATTAGAAATCGGACTCTACGACTTTAATCAGTGGATATTCCCTTTCTTTTAGTACTTAAGTAACTTTTTCACCGCACGGGCAGAACAAAGACAAAATGTACAGTACATTTCTAATTTAACTAAAATCACCAATACTTTCTTATGTATATTTTATGAAAAAATAAATATGTTTATATGTAATAGTTGAAAGCTAATGAAAAAATATAAAATATAATTGATGATATTTCCATTTTTTGGCTCTGGGCGGAGTCTCTGAAGAATAGGTTCCCTCTGCCTACCCTGCTGTGTGCGGGATACAGCGTGAAGCTGAAAAAAATAATTGAAGATATTAAATTACATAATAAATTTAAAACTTACAGACCATGAAACAGAACGTTACATAAAAACTATACTCGTACATAATGCTTTAAATTAATTTGAGTTAATTCTCTTTGACAAAGTTTAGATTTTGTCTATTTATAAAGAATTTCATTAATTTTAGCCTAACATCTGTGTCTTTCTCTATTTATTATTGTATTTATTTCTATATATTTAAGTTTCTTTTCTAACAACTCTTCTTACACTGCACTGACATTAGTATCTATTGCATGCTCTAGGCCCTGTCTAATAAAATCGGCAAATTAAAATATTGTTTTAGCTTCACACTATTTCCCACCCAGGGTAGGGAACCTAGTCACCCCGTTCCCCACTTTCCCCCGAAGTTTTGAGGTATTTATTTTAAAAACTTACAAATAAACTAAAACATGATTTCAATACTTAATACAACTAAGTTTTAATACGACATGGCCGTATCGTCCATTAGGATGGACATAAAATTTAAATAATATATAAGAGGTAATCCTCTTTTGCTTTCCGCTAGTGGATGTTCAGCTCGGCCATTCATTTACAATGAGGGTAACTAACCTAATAATATTATATTACCATATTATTAACGGTATATTAGTTAGGATTACTCATCGTGGTGAAATGGAGAAAAAATATCGGTAAATGTGATTATAGATTCGATTTGCACTCGGTAGATTGAGTTAGAGAATGAGTCGTCTCGTGGTGGTAGACTAATGCGGCGTTGATTTCCGCTGTTCAACACGCTGTCTTGAATAAGGGCGGAAGTGGAGAAGAGTCTTGACACTACGGTTTCCCTTGACTACTTTGTTGTGTAGAAAAAAGCGTAATGCTTTTTGTTTACGCTATATTAGTATCACTTGAGCCCTTAAGCAGATAAGAAATATTTATGTAATTCCAATGATTGTGGATTCAATTTTTTTTATAGCCTCAAGCTGTTCATAGCTCACATACAAGGGTAGGCAGAGGGAACCCGTGGATGTAGTGTTGAAACACTGCGTTCCCCATTAACACATTACCATTTCAAAAAATGGAAAGTGAGCTTTCTACCGAATTCTTGAGGCATTGAGTGTTTAGACCACTTAAATAGTTGAGTTCCATCAGGATTTTTTCATTTTGTGAATTATCTTCTATGGAAAGACAAAGAGCGGCGATGGGATGGGATTCGCAATACAACCCAGAATGTCTTAAAATTAGGCAGAAATGAACAACAGAAAGGTAACAGGTTAAAGGTTCTTTCTGGCTACGCTACTACTAAATATGAAAAATCCATAAGTATTTTTAAACTAAATATATAGATATAACATAAAATGATTGAATAGAAGGGCTTGAAGTTTTATTAAGAACTTTTATTGTAGAGTGTAGAATAAATGAGATCCAAGGAACTTTAACGACAGGTAGTTAAATGTTTGATTAGTATTAAAGGAAAAAGATTTTAATTAGCGGCCATCAGTTTTTAAGGCATTTAATATTTTTAGCTTCACGCTTTATTTCGATTGTAGAAGGATATACTTTAATAAAACAAAATCAAATCAGCTTCACGCCGAATCCCGCACATAGCACATAGACTCCGGTGCCCATTTTCCGCTGAATTCTGAAGGCATTATGTTTTGAGCGGCGGTATTTAACGCCGCCTCTTGCTTCGACAGTGCGAAGAAATGAAAATATACATTTAAATTACATTTTCTCGAGTGGAGATCGAACTGACAACCAGTCGCTTTTACAGTTATACTTTGTAGGTACCACTGCGCCACTGCGTATAGGCGCAATAGTAAGTTAATAAGCTATTACTTTCACCGGGATCATATGATCGCGTTCGTATTATCCCGAATTGCCTTAGATTTTCCTTTGATCTGACCTCTGGCGTATCTCTTGAACTTTGTTAGTATAATACATAATAAATATTATTACCATTATAATATCTTAGAAAAAAACGGTTTTTATATATTCGATTTAGACTACTGGTAAAGGATTATCGTATAAAGTGTACTTGTACTTACTAGTAACTTTGATCAATAATTTAAAATTTAAAAATCTTAAATTATTATTAATAAAAAATATTTTTTTCTATCACGCTCTAATCTCTTAAAGTACTGATCCGATTTACTTCAAACTTCACCAATTGCTTTGTTTTAACTCAACTTAGCATCGTAACTTTGTTTCATCAAAATCGGTTCATTAAAAAAAATTATCGGCATTTCAAT
This sequence comes from Heliconius burneyi, assembly GCA_018247715.1. Lineage (NCBI taxonomy): Eukaryota > Metazoa > Arthropoda > Insecta > Lepidoptera > Nymphalidae > Heliconius > Heliconius burneyi. Next base: position 4,340 of record DWGR01003651.1, on the reverse strand, counting down.
GACACCAAGGCATAAGTTTGCCTGCAAATATAAAGGAAGCATATCTATACTTATACGTATAATAAACCTGGATTTGTTTATGATACATCTGTTTTTCTAAGCGACTTTCAAAACAAAAAGGAGGCTTAAATATATTTGATTCGATATTCGATTCATTTAATTATTTTGAATTCGATTTCGATATTGGATTATTCGATTCGATTTGGGTATTTTTTGTAATATGCAATTATTACAGTTATTTTCCAAAGAAGCCTTACCTAAAATAATTTAACACTTAAGGCTGATTTTAAACGAGTAAATTAAATTAGTCATTGACATCAACACATATGAGTGTCAGTCAATTCTGTTTGTTAAATGAATAATCATGTATTAAAAGCGAAGCCGCTGGCAAGTCGCTAGTATATTAAATATAAGTTTAATAGTTTAATTATTGAAAAATAAAAATTTTACTCAATTTACACAAAATTTGTAGTACATACGTACTCACGCTGGGATAAATATGAAACGAAAGCGGTCCTCGGTCAAAAATTAAAAGTCAATATGGAACACAATGACCGTATTAACATTCGAGCTTATATTACGTCGAACAGTACAATACAATGCGGTACAAAGATCAAATAGAATTAAAACAATTCAAGGAAAAATATAAAAGACAAAAGAAAAATGTTTAATTTAGAAATGAAATTTTCGCGCTCCAAGAATTTGGTGGCGTAACCGTTATTGTGATTGTACTAAGGGTTGTTTTAATATAATTATAGTTTATTTAATATGCTTATATCATTTAATAACACTTTATTTAAAATATACTTTATTTAATTTATTTAATATATTAGGGAATACATTAAATTTTAATATAATGTGTGATTGCAAATGATAGTTTTTGTCTTAGCTTCACGCTGCACCCCATAGAATAGGGTAGATAGAGGGAACCTATGAATCTAGTGTTAAGATAATTCTATTCCCCAACTTACTACCGAATTTTTGAGGTATTGCGTGTTGAGTAGCGAAATTCATAACGGCGCTTAACTTCGTTACCAGAGCGAGAAAATAAAAATATTTAATATTTAATTTCCCTGAGTGGAAATCGAACTCACAATTCGATTAATTAACTTTAAGACGAATGTTATATGAGGGCTAAGCTTTATTCACTAATTAAACGACAACTTTAATTTGTTTTCGATTTCTAACAAAATTCCGTTATTTTTTTTTAATATGGTAAAAAAGAAAAACTACAAACGAGAATTATCATAAGATTTAACAGAAAACATAAAACACGTTGAAAAATATTATATGAAATAAAAAATCGAAATGGAAAATATAAACTGAATGGATTGTACTCTCGGCGATCTTACCTCTACCAAACCTCTAAGGGTCAGAATGTATGACGATTTTTATGTTTTTATACATTTTTATCATATAAGTAAGACAAAAATATTCCAATTGATAGCCGAATCGTTCGTTTCGTCACAAAATTTTCAATTTTCTTCATATTACAGCGAAATATAATAAATATTGGATTGTATTTTGTATATTTTTTTGTGTCTGCGCTAAAAATTTACGGTACGGTAGATTTGTTTTTTGAATGACTTTAGTTGACTTTTTTTTGTTTCACGCAGTACCACGCTGTATACCGCGGGTAGACTGAGGAAACCTATTGTCAATTACGTTTTCCACTTTTCGGCCAGTTACCATGGCGTGATGTGTATTAGATTGAAAAAGCGAAAAAGCTTTGTATTATTATTTTTGTTTCTTCGCTCTGGTAGACGCGAAGTTGAGTTCCACAACTCAACATGCAATACCTCTAGAATTCGGAACTGAGTGTCTTAACACTAGTTTCCCAGGTTCCCGCTGCCTATCCTGCTATATACAGGATATAGCGTGATGCGAAAATAACTATATTTGAACTTGTTATGTACGTAAATAAAACGTTAAATGCATATATATATATATATATATATATATATATATATATATATATATATATAAATCTTATTAATACGAGTATGTAGCATGTCTTAATGATCATTGCTTTGTGTCATAATTAGTGTATCAGACCATCCTCCTCGGTTAGTTCGTTCCCACATACATCACCGTTAACGCATATATTATTATTGTTTGTAATTAATTATCTTATTACCTATAAATAAGTTGAATAATATTCATTTTGAGTGTGTGTTCGATTCTGGTGTCGAATCACTCAACACTCAATTCCTTCAGAATTTAGCAGAAAGTGGGGCATGGGGTGTCTTAATACTAGAGCCCTTTTTCCCACTCTCCTAAACGCGGGAAGCTGAAAAAGAAATTGTTGAAAGTGAAATGTACAAACGGAAAAAATAGATGAAAACCATCCCTATAGTATATATTAATATCTTTTTTGTGAGAGTTCACGCAAAAAAAATATAGATTTTAGTATTGTATTGGGTATAGAAGGATAGAAGACGAAATCTTGTGATAAGACACTATGTATCCTACTTTCTCTTCAATTTTCGTTACATGTTTAATAATTCAACTCAAGGTCGAACTGAATCTACCAGAGTGGTGATTTAAAAAATAATAATAATTTAGTCATTGCTTAGAATGAAAATTGAACCTACAACCATTCACAGCCAGATGCAGTTCCATTGCGTTAAGACGATCTCTGTTAATATTTTAAAAAATATATATTTTTTAAATTTCCGTTTGGTTTCAATACAGTGACATTCAGTGCAGAAACGTGTTTTCTGCCTTTAATTGTCTGAAGTCGAGTATTGCGTACTAATGGAAACAAAATGATAATTAACATTTTCTTTCCTTTTACATGTAAATTTTCACTATTTTATTTACTTGTTTACCTTTTTGTATGTTTAAGCTTAAATGGTTTTTTTAGCTTGGTTCTTGGTCAGTAGAAAGTGCCTTGTAATTTTATACTAAGATTCTCTATAATAAATGAATAAATGTTGTATTTGTACAAGATAAGAGCTATCCTAAAAAAAACAATGTATATATCCTTACAATAAAACTCATCTCTATTTATAACATAATAAAACAGTAAAAAGATATTTGTCTGTACATTTAATATTTTTACAATAATAGAAAGCAAAAATATGTATTTTTTTAATTTCTTGTCTGTCTGTCTGCATGTATGATCACGCTAATCTTTGAACTAGTAAATTAAATTACTAATTAATCATGTAGCTAAAGCGGGCAAAGCCGCTGGCAGGCCGGTAGTTTAAAATAAAACCACTTGTTCATTCGATTCCTAATCGAGGAAATGAAATTTTTATATCTTCGCTCTGGTTTCGAGGCGAAAGGCAACGTTGTGTTCCGTCATTTAACACGCAATGTCTCCAGAATTCGGCGACAAAAAAAACAGGTTCCCTCTTTGTTCAGGTTCCCTGTATGTGAAATACACTGTGGCCTACTTTTTAAAACCGCGTTAAATATTAACATGATGTGTTTCCATCGTATTAGCATTTGTAATCTATGTTTAAGTACTTGGAGTTGGGTATTAACTTTTATTAATATGAAAAAGTTATCAACTCCATTTTGAAATAATCCAAACTCAAATAAGGTAAGCCTCAACTCCTCCATGTGATAGATTAATTAAAATAAGATTAACTTACCTGTACGTTGTAGCTGGAGTTAAGTTTGTTTCGGAACAATAGTTTTAATATTTTTTTAATATTCAATGATGATGAGGCCGTAATGGCGCAGTCGCACGAGGGTGCGATCTTAACGCGACTGTTGCGCTTCGTTCCCAATGAGGGCAGAGAAATATTTGATATATTCATTTCCTCGCTTTAGTAAGTAGGCAAAAAGCGGCGTTGAGGTCCGTCATGCAACACGCAACCCGTCTTTACACCAGGTCCCAGGTTCCCTTTGCCTACCCTGTTGCGTGCAGGATAAAAATAATAAAATAAAAATCACTACAAACATTGAATTTCTGATAAATTGAAATTGCTAAACATAAGTTTTATGAATTTAATATTTTTTGATTTATATGTATTTTATTGGTAAGCCAATTGTTTCTTATCAATAACAACGAGAAATTTCACGGATTTTTAATCTGTTCTAATTAAGATAAAACATTTTTAAAGGTACATTTTAGAAGTAATTGAACAAATTATCTATCTACTTTTCGTTTTGCTTCTAGCGATTTTCTATATTTTTCATTTCTTTTTTCATTTTTCAAATTATAGGCGGTCCTTTTCTTTTGAATTAACCAAATAGTTATAAGGCTACCAGTTACTTTTGAAATACGTACATATACATAGATCAAGTCAAAAAACTTGAAAGCCAGAAAATCCCTCTGGACTTCTCGTATCCTTAATGTTGAAGTAGCTATACAAATTGCATAGGCA
>DWGR01003650.1:0-11922 GCA_018247715.1 Heliconius burneyi | reverse complement strand
GTGGTGTCCAGCATACTATATTTGGGGGGATGTGGAAGTTCACCACAGTGCAGGACCACGCGGACACGGCGTACACTAACTTACCTTTAGCTGCGCATAATGATAACACTTATTTCACTGAGGCAGCCGGGTAAGATGTATTTTCTATATAATTACCAAAAAATATTATTTGAATACGAAAAATCATAACTAAAGTACTTGTCATACAAAAGCCGATAGTAGCCACACTTTCGTTATTTTATAAAGTCTAATTTTTTCTGCGCTCTATATTACCGATCACGTTGTCCAATGCCAGACACTTAGCATGGTTATAACTCTGCCAGACACCGCCAGGCTATAAGCGCCTGCGAATACGTTAGGAGCAATTAATATTTTTGACATTTTAATATATGTAAGCGCTTGTAATTTATTAGAATTTCTGTGTCTGGGCGTTATAATCATGCTAAACGCATGGCAAAAGAGTACGTCATTTCTAATATTATTGCAAAGAAAATATAAAAGATAGAGATTTATAATTAAACGAAAGCTAGTATGTACTTACGAGTGTTGAGTGTATGCGCCCAGAAACTTTCAGTGCTTATAAAATAACGAAGGTCTGGCCTTATTGTCTTACTATTGGCTCTCTCTGTTAAGTTCACGATTTATATTTATTTAAGTTTACAAACTGAATTAACTGTCTAATTTACAACATTCCTCTATTTCAACTGTACCAATTTATTTTTAACTATACTTAATTAGCATTACAAGATGGTATCATTTATTTATAAAACCATGATAGAAGTAAGTACTGAATACGCAATGCCTCCAGAATTTGGCAGAATGTGGAGAACGGAGTGTCTAAGACACTCCGTTCTCCACTTTCTGCTTCATTAGGGTCCCTCTGCCGACCTCTGCAGTGTGCGGGATACAGCGTGAAGCTGACTTTTTTTGATAAAATTAAGAGTAACTCTATACTAAATTGATTTCTGTGAAATATTGTATTGAAATGTCGTTTTCTTAATTAAGAAAAGGTTTATTTATTTAACGATCTGTATAGTCAAAATTTACAATGCTGAGAGATTGTTACTGCTTCATAAAGCATATTCTCATATGTGCGATAGAAACTCTACAACCTATAAGGATGTCCTAATGGACTTTTAATAAGTATTTTGAGTAAAACATCGAATAAAATAAGAATTTTAGTTAACTAACAGAATATTTTAGCTTTAGAATAGATTTCATTGTAAATAAATTTATTTATTTATTTATTATTACGTTCTTTGTTTATAACCAACGAAATATATTCGACCAATTAATTATAATTAAATCTATAAAGACAAAAGCCAGAATAATGGCTGCGTATTTTAACGATAAGTTTAAGAAATTCGAGCAATTGTACTACTGAAAAGGTCTCGGCAATAAAGTACGCTCTTATAAAACGAACTGCGGATGGTCTTTGAAAAATAAGCGATCTCGTTATTAAATCTCCACTTTGTTGAGGCAAAATAAATAATGTTGTTAGGTTTTCAAACCACAGCTGTTTGATTAACCGCTGAAACTGAAGTTATACCTTTGATTTCGAAAAATATCCTTGGTAAATGGAGACTGTCGTCTAGCTTATTTACTTGTATATTTTTTATTAAGTCATACTAAGCTTTTCTTTAAATAACACAAAATCTCTCATAATATCTTTACAATGAAATAGTTATCAAGATCGGCTTTTTAGTTTAATAAATATAATTATATCACAAACTATTTTTAGTTATAGGTACTGTTGCGTCCAAACAATTATAAATAATGATGAAAAGCTTTTAGTGCCCATTAATGATTTTTAAATATGATTTTGTTTTAGGCCGTCGTAGCGCAGCCAAGAATATGACTGTAACGCGACGGTCGTGGGTTCGATCCCTACTCGAGGAAATGAAATAATAATTTACTTTTATATTTTCATTTCTTCAGTCTGATGTCGAGGCAAATCGCAGCGTTGAGTTCTGCCACTCAACACGCAATGGCTCCAGAATTCGCCAGAAAGTGGGGCAAGGAGTGTTTTAACACTAGGTTCCATGTGCCTACCCTGCTGTGTGTGGGATACAGCGTGGAGCTGATTTTATTTTAAATAAAAATCCTATCTAGTTATATAAAGGTGCATGACGTAAAGGACAATAATATACATACTGAGGAGGTTTGATAACAACAATGTTATAAAAATGAATATAACTTCGAACAGGACTTACACTCCTACCAACTTAGTTTCTTTTTATCACTCCAATCATAATATCATAATAGCTTCTACCATCGTATCGCAGTAAAACAGCGTACCATTGTAAATGATTGTACGTTCGATTCCTATCTGGGGGAATTAATTATTTTCATTTCTCCACTCTGGTATGACAAAACGCGGCATTGAGTTCCGCCACTAAATACGTAATGCCTTAAATTCGGACGGAAAGTAGAGAACGGAATAACTTAAACACTAAATCATCTCATCCTACCCTGTAATACGCGAAAAGCGTTAAAAAGGAAACAAAATATATTTAAGAATATCACTGATTACAGACTACAAATATTACATTGCTTGGAACACATTAATGGATCGGGTGGCGACACGATATTGGTAGATGGGTTTTTCGGAGCGACGAAATTAAGGGAGGAGCACCCAGAGGACTATGAATTTTTAACTAACTTCGATGTTGAAGCAGAATATTTAGAAGATGATCACCACTTCAGATATTCAGCACCTGTTATAAGATTGGATAAAATGAATAATTTAACACAAATAAGGTACATTTTATGTAATACCATTTAATTTGCATTAAATAATCATGGTATATATAATAAGCAAGCAAGCATGCAACATTTAAATCAGCTTCACGCTGTATCCAACACACAGGAAGGCAGAGTGAACCTAGCATTAAGACACTCTGAATTCTAGAAGCATAACGTGCTAAATGGCGGATCTCAACGCTGCGCCTAGCCTCGACACCAGAGCGATGAAATGGATATATAAATTTAAATAAATATTATAATAACCTCGGGTGGGAATCGAATCCACAACTAGGCGAGGTTACTCCATTGTTAATACACATGCATAATATAGTAAGTACTGATTAATGGAACTATTTTAGTCGAATTATAAATTCAGTTATGTTGAGCTGACTAATGAACTATCATTAGACGGATTATCTAACGCGCTTCATTAGTATATATTACAGACCTCAACTGGGATTTAAATCTGCTTCCATATAGAAATGTTCTAACTACGCCTTGATAGTATCAAATATTGTATTTAATAACAGTAGTAATAAGTAACTCTTATTTTCTTGACTTGCTCCCTCTTTCTCATATAGCGGTGAAAGCCAAGAAAAACCATACAAATGTACTCTATCCTTCAATTATTTAAATAATATATATAATTATTTATGTAGGTTTAATATATATGATCGCTCAGCAATGGCATTCTCAAACAGTGAAGAATGTAGAGCATACTATCGTTCCTTGAGGAATTTGTCAAGATACTATGAAAACCCAGAATTTCAATGGAAATTCAAACTAAAACCAGGTGAGCGTGCGACAGAAACGAATGTACAATCAAAAGAATGTACTGAATATGTTCAATATTATACGTACCAACACACTTATATCAGCTTCACGCTTTTTCCCGTACATAGCAGGGTAGGCAGAGGGAACTAGGTTCTCTCTTAAAATACTCCGTTTCCCACTTTCTACCGAATTCTGGGGGCGTTGCGTGTTTAGTACATACGTACATATAAGTCATAAAATATTATTTATGTAGAATTTGAGTCTAAATGTTACTGTATTAATTTTAAATACACACAACATTACAAATTATATAACAAAATACTACCTTTATTTTGTAAACATTTTAAAGTCGCAAATTATAGATTATAGAGTTTAGACCCTCCACTCTCTAAGAGAAGCCTCTAGAATTCGGAATTCGGAGTGAGGACTTTCCGAATTCTAGAGGCTTTTGCTTTGACACCGAAGCGAAGAAACGACATTATTAACTATTTCATTTCTTTGAGTGAGACTCGAACCCACAACCTGTCGCGTGTATCTGTTTTTCGTATTCTTTTATTTTTATTTAAAGGCACTGTGATGGTGATGGACAACTTTAGAATTCTTCACGGCAGGACTGGTTTCACTGGAAAACGTGTGCTGTGCGGAAGCTACGTCTCACGCTCTGATTGGTTGAATAAGGCACGCGCTCATCTTATAAAATAATATGATTATCTTACACAATAAAAATATTGATAATAATAATAGTTTCTTTGTCTTTAAGAAAATATCTTGTTTTTATTTTTTATTAAAAAAAGGTGTGAAGTTGATACATGATTACATATATTTGATAAAATATAAATAAATATAATAATATATATAAAATAATATATTGTTAGAAATCGGAAGCGGTTAATGTTAAGGAAAAATAAGATAAAAACACATATCGTCTATATGTTTCTAAATAATTCGGAAGATTCTACGTAATACCATCAAGCGATATGTGTCACTCAATAACAATACTCCACACCAGTTTTGTTCCAATAAGGCCGTTGCCTACAAACAACTGCCCCCGATTGACTGGTTTTTTTTTCGAGCATGAGGCTAGTGCTGTTAGCCCTATTGGCTTTTGCAGCGACACCGGTGTGGGAAAGGGGGAAAAGTGTACTCTGTCCCTGAGAAATACAGCCAGGGGAGTCAACAGCTATAAAGGCGCCCCCTGCGAGACTCGAACCATCATAACCGGCATATACCCATCGAGTGGACTGGGATCCCCGATTGACACAATTCCATTGCTTCCATAGTCGTGTTCACCTACATGTAAAAGATGGTAGATCTTTTACACTTACTTGGATGTCACATTTTATACGATAATAAGTTTAAAATTAAATATTAAGTACTACGCTTTCAAGCTTTGTAAATATATAACTTTTTTTTAAAAACGATGAATTTGTGATAACCTAAGATACTCATTTAAAATTTCATTTCGTTATAGTGTAATAAATTTCTGCTGAATCAATAAATTGAAACTCGTAAGATGCCAGCATACAAGTGCTATATAAATGCGGAACAAGCTAGCACGTTGCCAATACTAGATGCACTACGTTTTATTTGGCACTTTATAAGAATTAGTGTTTCAATTTATTTTTTTAGAAACATTTTGCAACTAAATTGAAATTAATTATATATTTTTTAATTTTTAATAAATTTTAATATATTTTATTTACCTATAAATAGGACGTAGAGACTGTCATGTCGAGCAAGGCCTGTTAAGCGACAGTTGTAGGTAACGGCAAAGCGCAGCGTTGCTACTCAACACGCATTGCCTCCAGAATTCTCTGTAAATGTTGGACTTGAAGTCATTCTCCCCGCCTACCGGGATACAGCGTGAAAAACTGAATAAAACTAATAATATTAACGATATATATGTATGTAACATACAGTATGTAAATAGCAATATAGTACGTAAATTAAAAAAAACAAAATGTAAAAAAAATCCAAAACTTTCGTCTATATTAATATAATAAAGTCGAAGAGTTTGTCAGAGAAGATCTCAGGAACTACTAAAGTAGAGAAAATAAGAAAAATATAACGGAACACCAAGAGGAGATCAAGAACTTATCGATGAATATTCTTTAAAGTCTTCTCTATACTAAATATTATTATCTCGGAGGCTGCTGGTCTGATTTAACCCACTGTAGATGAGGTCACAGTTGCCGGGCTCTTAGAATGTGTCTTACACAATTCTTAGTTATTTCCATTGAACTATGCAGATGAACCCGCAGTAAAATGTAATAAATTAAATAAGTCCCCATCACACAAAAAATCTTGAACAAAATTTGTGGCGAAGATATCAAAATCATTGCTTGATTAAAAACTCTCGGATACTTCATCTGAGAGGGGAATGTTCAGTAATAATTCAATCAAAAATTTGAATTTAACTAAACAAATTGTATTTTATATATATATTTTTTTGCAATAATTCGAGTTTGTATATTAAATAGCCTGTTGACGCATACAATATATATTTTTTACAAAAGTGTGTATCGTCAAACATCCTCGTATAGTAAGTAGTGTATGCTATATTTATTTTATTAATTTAACATATCTTAAAAGCATTATTTAAAAAATATAACCAATATGCACTCCTCTCTCTCTCTCCTCGTACTCCTCCGTCCGCAAATGTCTTAAAATTTAACAAAGAATTACATCGCCTTAAACTCAGGCTCATTGTAGGTGTATCGATTTCGAGATTTAAAGTTTCGACTTATCTTTAGCCGGGGACATTTGTCACGTGAACCGTCTCATAAATAACGATCAGACTGGCACAGCTTGTTCGGGCAAGTTCGAGAATTTATTCTCATCCCTTAATTATGGTTTTAAAATTGTGAATTTTATCAGTGAATGTTATGTTTAATAATAAAATGTAGTTTTTTACAAATTTATGTGATGATTTTCGTTGAAAATATTTGTTTCTCGAATTGTGGAGGTAGTGATCGTTTAAGAGACAACAGTGCTGCATTTGTATGTAAAACATAAAAAACATACCATTATTACGGATACTACTATAAATACGAGTATGGTATCGTTCACGCACCAGCCGAAAGGGTTCACGGAAGAACCCCTTGGCACTCGTAGCCCGGGCAGTGGCAGTTGGGGATTACTGTGAGATTGTAGTGGATACTATGGAAGCCCTGCATCTGCCAATCCATTAGTCTTACATAAGCCCGCTCGAATCCCTCCCGACCCGTATAGGCGCTAAAGGATTTTATCATGATAAAAAAGGGACTTTTTCTACTCTTTGTATAAAAAAATGCGTATACGCATCGAATAGAAAACTTTTCCAGTTTTTTCGATGGCTAAAACGTGAAATTCATGTGATTTTCTATCGTGATTGCAACATCTCGTAATATATCAAAAATCCTAAGAGAATAATGGAAAATAAGCTGTCAAGTGTTCGTTTTGTTTTATGCATCTCCGTTTACCGTAACGTTTCCGACGTCTTCTGATGTACGCACATTTGTATGAGCTTGTATCTTGTGTTCTGCATTGTATATAAGATATTTTGTTAGTTATCGCTGAAATTTTATGTTATTATTGTAATAGCGATAAATAATTACCTATATTATAACTTTGTGTAATATTATTTAATATTATAAGTAACGTGTACGAGTATGTCTGATATGTATTAAAAAAATCATATGAAGAAGAAAAATAATTACATTTATACATACACTAATCTCTAAATAAGTTAAAAAAACGTGCTAGATAGTCACAAAAAGTAAAAATAAAAATTCCTTACTCTGAAAATATCAGACAAGGCGAGTATGAGCCTATTTCCTTCGAGGATTTAAAATTTATCAAACTATGTACCAAGTTCCATGGAGCGATGATGCATAAACTTTTTATTACTATATATTTTTGATACAAAAATATACAATTAATACTTAAATAATTAGAAAAATGTAACACATTTTGTATGTATACAGATAGAACGAATCTAATGAAAAAAAAATCGTATTCTCGTGTGTAGAGACATTTTCGCGTCACGTATAATAACGTGTTGAACTCTTACATTTGTTATTGTTTAAAACATATTTTGCATTATACATTGTTTATATATATAAAAAACATATATTTATATATTATTTGAAACTTATCACGTTAAAGGCACCTGATGCCCATTACCTCAAAAGCCTGAAAACGCTAGATCATATAAACGTAATAATAAGTAACTTCCCAAAGAAACACGATACGCTAATCTACAGTTCTGGGAACTAACTCTGTTATTATCAATGTTAATTAATAAAGTAATTACAAACACACACTACCTCGTAGTAACGTCGATTACGTAACTTCTAGTTTTTTTTTATTTGATCCCGTAAAAGCTAGTGTGATTTAGATTACGAAATCAAGTCGAAAGCTAGACGTAACATATCGATATCAATGGACAGTTCACTTTAGGACTTACATTGTTACGCTCCTGTAACACGGCTAGGATTTCCAATGACAGTTGTTATCGTTCACAATAAACCCTTTTGGGGATTTGAAAAGGAAACAACCTGCTCTGTTAGTCCCTAGGTCATTTTTCAATGCCCAACCTTTTCTTGGGTACACTATTATTTCTTGATTTTCTTAACACTTTTCTTATTTATTATATTATTGCCTTCAATTTATATTTTTGTTAGACCTTATTGAAATAGGCGGTTGTTTTGAAAATTACCTTTTCATGTATCAAGTGGTTTCCAAAGCATTTAATCAATATTTATGAACTTATACAACAAACAAAATGCTGGCACTAAAAAGTCAACGTAAAGTACAAAGAAAAAAACTAAGTGTTGTTTTATCTAAAATACATCTTTGCTATAAATATTTTAAAACCAAAAATATTTCCGCAATTCCAATTACGAGCAGGATCTATAAATAAAGAAAATAAAATCTAATATCGGGAGTATCCAACATACCGACATCGAGTCAGTAAATATCTTCTAAATAAAATATAATATTAAAAGATTTTCAATGTTAAAAGTATATTGCGATATCTCGTTGTAGATTTCATTTTTATGTGGAAGTAACTGGGTAAGGTGGCTGCGTGCTTCTTGAACAAATAATCCTTCTAGTACGAGTAGTGTTCAAATGAAATGTGGCAGCAGTGAATTACGGAAGTATATGTGGAAACTCGCTTTGTTCTAAGAACAAATTCAATTCAACCGATAACTTCGCGTGAAAGTAATTTTATATGTCTTTAGCGCAATATGTTTTAAAGAAAAATTGTAAGTGTTTTTTGGCACGGCCTCCACTTTTGTTGGACTGGTAAGTATTTGGAAATAATTTTAAAATGTTAAAACAAATTAAACAGAGTTAGTTTATTATTTTTGTTACACCATATAATATATTCGTATTTTTCCTAAAAACTTATGATTAAAAAAAATGCATATCGAAGTAAATTTGATCCCAAGATTAGTTGATAATCGGACTAGAAAACATTACAAAGTGGGGAACGGCGTGTTTTACCCCAAGGTTCTCCCTGCCTACTGTATGCGGGATACAGTGTGAAGCTGATAAATAAATAAAAATATAAACTAGTTGTACAGTACAACTTTATATTATACTCTTATTGAATTGTATACTTACATTTTCCACCTGTATTCGAGACAAGACATGTTTAGTGGCAGAGTTGAACGCCGAACTTATTCTTACAAAGAAAAGTGAGAGAAATAAGAACAACACATTCTTTTAAAGTGTGTACTGTATCCAAAATAATTCATTTAATAAATGAATGGAACAACGAATCAAAAACATTTAATTGAGAACCTTATTTTACCAACTTATTTTGTAAGTTAGTTAAAAATCCTGATTTATCCCAAACAAATGTAGATTTATTATAAGTATTATATGGATTGCTTTGAATTTGCAGGCAAACTCATGCCTTGACACTCAAATGCTGAAAACTTTTTTTAATGAACCTATTTTTATGAAAAAAAATTAAAATGTTAAGTTAAAACAAAGCAATTAGTGGAAGTTTGAAGTAAATCGGTCCAGTACTTCGAAGAATAGCGTGAGACAAAGACAGACAAGAATTTCAAAAAATATTTTTGCTTACAATATAATTTTTTTTTAATTGTCCCTCAATCCATTTCAGTCAAAAATATTAAATGTACAGACATTTTTTTACTGTTTTATTAAATAGATTATATAACATCCAAATATCACAATTATAAGGAAAATTATATATTTAAGCTAACAAAAGCAAACGTTTTAAAATGTTGTTCACATTCTTGTTCCAAGAAAAGTTTAATTTAAAATAAATGTAATTACTACAACTGGCGAGGTAGCGTCGTACAGTTAAATCTCCCCTATTACCTGAAGAAATAAAGGCACGAAGGCACTGTAAAAGAAACCTGCTGCAGCTAATTGGTGTAATTTTCTTATGAAAAGGATACATATATATTATATTTAGAGCAGAAAAGAAAAGCAATTTTCAGATTTTATAATAGAACTTTAATTTGGTAAAACATAATTTTAATATTAAAAGCTATCAAGAGTTTATTTAACAAAATACTAGCAGAGATTTAGTTGTTCCGATTAATAATAAATTAAATTTGTAATTGATTAATAGTTTTTCTCGTGCTTACTTAATCTAAAAAAGAAAATGCCTTTAACAAAGTAATAACTAGAGACGAGACATGTGGGTTAAAGCGGAAAGCTATATAAAAAATCGGCGAGTCGGACTTAAGAAATCTTACATTTGCTTTTTAATTATTCAAACAATAGAAAGAAACATACACCCACAATTATATATTTTTAATTAAATACAATGGGGGTATCTAAATATTTTAATCATACTGACTGATCAACTTTGAGTGAAGAATAACTGCTTTACCTATGACATATCGATGCTTATCTTAGAAGGATAATACTGTTACAACATTGATTATCTATCCCGTATTTGAGTAGCAGTTGATCTATTTACTTAAATAATTATTATTCGTTTAGCTTAGACATTTTAATATAAACATTTTGTATATTATTAATTTGTATGCATAAAAGGATTATTATTTTCAAAGATATTATAAAGAAGTAAAACTAAAGAGAGATCATTATTTTCAAGAGACGCTTTAAATGTATTTAAATGTAAAATCTGCATTGTATATTACAACGCAGGCTGAAGCTACCAGCTGGTGTCACCGGCATGACTTTCGCGAATAAATGGAACAAAGACCAGGAAAAAGAAACAAGAATAAGCAGAAAACATTGTACACTCTAACGTAAAAATTATTTTCAGTGTAAAGTAAAGCTGCATTCCATTTTCATCATATTTAATGAGTGTTCTTTAAGAGCCATAGTGTCGGGTAAGATAACCAGTAGCTATGGCTGTTTCTCCAGCCTGATATATAGGGGTTGTGAATTCTGTAGCGGCGCAGTAAGTTAACACTCTTCTCATTTCTTAGTGAATTAACTGTCTGCGAGACATTATATGATAAAATTAATTAAATATTTATGACTGTCGTGGCGCAGCGGCACAAGGGTGTGACTGTAACGCGGCGGTTGTGAGTTCGATCCCCACTCGAGGAAGTGAAATATTTATCAACGTTTATATTTCCATTTCTTCGCTCTGGTAACGAGGCAAAGCGCGGCGTTGAGTTCTGCCACTCAACATGCAATGCCTCCAGAAATCGGCAGAAAGTGGGGAATGGAGTATCTTAATACTAGGTTCCCTCTGCCTACCCTGCTGTGAGCGGGATACAGCGTGAAGCTGATTTGATATATTTGAACAGTTGTGGCACAGAGGCACAAGCGTACGACTGTAAATGAGACAGGTTGTTCGTTTAATTCGCCCTGGTAATTATGCAGTTTCGCCACTCAACGCGCATTGCCTCCAGTATTCAGCGGAAAGTGGTCAACCGAAGTGTCTTAATGGGAACGTGTCTTAAGATTAGGTTCTAAAGTTACATCTACTATGCGTGGGATTTTCTGAATTCGAACCAAAAATCACTATAACTCTACAAGAATGTTCAAGAAGTCATCGGTTTCTTTTCAAATATAAATTTGAGCCTATAAATATCTGTGACAGAAAAACACCTCTCAAGACTTTATTAATATTAGAAGTATCAGCTAATTTGAATGTTCAAAGAAGAAAAATACGAAGCTATTTCTTTTCTTATTATTGGATTTTCTAAGGCGTAAATAAGCGATGACACTCTAAAAGAAAAACATGGTTTTTCAATTACCTTAAGCAGGTGTAGATGAAATAAAACGTTTGCCGTGTAAAATGTAATATCATCAAACTCTTAACATAATCGTCAATAGCTACGTAACTACATACAGATACCCATTACACATATTTCATAAGCTATAAATAACATCTTGATAGTGAGTTCGAGGAGTCTCGCAAGCATATATGCTTTAATAATATTTTAGCTTCAC
>DWGR01003649.1:0-11922 GCA_018247715.1 Heliconius burneyi | reverse complement strand
ACCGAGTGGTTCGTCCCAATTTACACCAACAAAGCGTCGACGGTGCCCATTGTACCTGAAAATAGTAATTAACATTTTTAACTGTGAGTGCTTTAAGCTTTGAGCTTTTGATAGTTTCAAGACAATGAAGGCGAATTTTGGAAGGTTCTTCCATAAGTTTAAATAAATTATGATTTATATGTAAGTTTATATTTATTGTTAGCCTATTTTTCATTTGAAAATTTAACATATTAAAAATAAACTAATTTTATACTAAATATAAATTGAGGCCTCCCAAGAAAATGACATACGTCATATTCCCTCATGCTTTGTGCAGGATATAGCCCAGCACATTGCACTGAAACTTATTCTACTTTTTTAATATTACACCTAGAAAATTATTTACAAAAGGTTGCTTGACAGAAAAAAATTCTAGCAAGATCACCTTTCAAACATTTTATAGGTTCTAAATATCTGTTTATATTAGTATTATTTGTATTTTTACAAGCGGGATAAAGATTTTTTTTCCATCAATTTCAAAATTAATCTTAAAACTAATGATGGACATGCGTTGATTTGTAAGTGCAGTCCCCGAGGCTTAAGATGAGCTTTGCATTTGTGTGAGTGATCACCAAAATCAGAAACTGATTTTTTTTATAATAATTTATTAACATCAATACAAATATAATCATAAATAATAAAAAAATATAATCATAATAACTTGCATCCTAATCAGCTTTACTCCCGTCTCTTATGATATGTTGGTTGTATTAATAATGTTTTTTTTTAATTATTAATTACAGCAATTTATCAGCTCCATGTTGTTTCCCGCACACATCAGGGTAAGCAAAGGGAACCTAAGATTAAGTCACTGATTTCCGTAGTTGATCTGCAGCGCCTTGTGCCTTTAATTTTTTTCTTTTACTGCATGGTCACGTACATTGCTATTCTCGCACAGTCATCAAAAGTTAGAGGTAGTTACGGCACAGCAGCACAAAGTGCAAGCGCTGAAGTTGTAGATTCAATTTCTACTTGGGCGAATAAATTATTTATTTTTTTGCGATGATTTCCACCTCTCAAAATGTAATATCGTGAAAATTGGGCGGAAAGTGGTGAATGGAACACTACACTCTTTTTGTCTATTTATGCGGGATGTGCTGCCTGCTCATGCGGGATACAGCGTGAAGTTATAAAAAATATTAGAAATAGAAATATTAAATAGACTTAAAACCGGTAAAACTGTGATGACGAGAAAATAACGAAATGAAGCTTTCAATACAACGTCCGCCATAGCGTAGCTTCTATACATTCTATTGTTTGGTATTGACATGTCGCATACTGGTGGTGTTTTCATTGTTCATATTCAAGAAAAATACATTTATTTTTACGTTGTTATATAAATTTAAATTAATATTATAAAATTTATGAGTTTGTACTGGGGTGTGTTACTGTAAACGCGATAGGATGTGAGTTCGATTCCCACTTTAGAGGATGAAATATTTCATATTTTCATTTCCTCGCTCTGGTAAGCGAAAGCGCGGTGTTGAGTTCCGCCACTCAACACGTAAAGCCTCAAGAAGTCTTGTCTAATATAACTCTGACTGACAGGTGCAGGAAATTAAAGAACAAATCAATTAAAGTAATATAATAAGTACAGCGAGCTTCGATAAATGAACACACACCAAAAAGTAACACTAAAATATTTTTCCTGAAATTAGATTAACGTTGTGTTTCAGCTAGATACTTCACGCGTTATGGGCTAAAAGAGTTTTGATAAACAGACAGACAGTCAGACGACTAGGCAGATAACAGAATACAACTATAAAAGTCTTTTTCCCCTCTAATGGGAAAAAGACTTTTATAGTTGTATTCTGTTATTTGCCTAGTTTGCCGAATCGAATATTTTACCGAATCATAAGGAATTTTTTATTTTTAACCATACACTATTAAGAAGAAACACCATATATCTAGAGAGAGTAGAACTATGTGGTACAAAAGTAATTATTCAATACTAACCACTAGTTCATGAGATTAATCTTATTAACCAAACAAACACTAATAAATAATTTTACCTAATTGTTAGATGCAAGCTATTTTCCAAATCTATATTGCTTTGTAAAAAATGACGCCACTGAACACGCAATGTTTCAAAATTGTGTGGAAAGTGTGGAACGGAGTGTTTTGACACCAGGTTCTCTACCCCTGCCCTGCTACTCGGGAATATGTTTGGTATAATATTATACGGGTATATTATATATAGGACCTTATACGGTTTACGTAAGGCAACCTTCACCTTAACCCTCAAATGGATTGTCGAATTTTTCATTCAATATGCTAAAGCTTTTTGTACTAAAAATTATGTCTTTTATATAATTGTCTGTTTTAAAACGACCGAATTACTTTTTTATAATGTTTATATAAAAATGTGCACAATCTCGACGATAAATCTGATTTCAATCGCGATACTCGTGAGTTCGATTTCCAATAAAGGAATGAAATATTTAGATTTGGCAATGAATCGAACCGGAAACCGAACATAATTAATCCTTTAATGAAGGAATGAATTCAATATAAATATAAAATAAAAAACAACGTAAAGAATGGTTGGTATACAGTGTATTAGCACTGGGTTGCAACTTAAAGTGTATTTGCGTTTGTCAGATAAAACGATCTGTGGTGTTAAATTCTACCACTTATCTCCCAATGTCTCGAATGAAAGAAAATCTTTAAGAACCAACTTCCCTTACTTGCAATCAGGATTTGATATTAATAATAAAATAATTTGTCTGTTAGGACGACCGGGATCTCACCATAGGGAAGTGATTCGGCGTGAACTGTCGACGTTTAGTTACGCCTTCGCCACTCAACTTACAATTTCTCGATAAGCAAAAAGAAAGTGAAGGATCGAATTTTTTGATACTAGGTCGTTCTCGCTTTCTCTGGCATGCAGGGAAAAGCGGTAAGTTAAAAAAAACATCTCAATACCAACCCCCATCCGTAACGTTATGCCCACACCTGTGCCCACCCCAGAAATTTTACTAACAACAAATCAACCCCGATACAAAACCAATCATCTTCCCCCCTCCCTAAAATGTCTCTAAATATTAACAGCTACGTAGATATTATAAAATATAGATAGAAAAAATATTATATAAGATTATTACCATGTAATAGCTTCTACAGCTTGCATGTACAACCACTGGCTTAAAGCCAAACAGCTTTTTGGCCTCAAAGTAAAAAGCAAAACATTGATTTATTAAAAATATAAAGAATGGTTCTTTGTGCAAATTTCGCAATATTTTAGTTACAAAGAAAATATATATATATATATTTCTTTGGCAACTAAAAAAATAACGAAACCAATGACGTAGATATGTATATAAGTATAATATATAGTATTTTCAGCTTCACGCTGTTTTCTGCATGAAGCAGGGTAGGCAGAGGGAGCTTAGTGTTAAGACACTCCACTCACCACTTTCTTTTCTGGATATTTTACTTGTCAAGTATCGGAACTCAACGCCACGCCTTGCCTCGACACAGAAGCAAAGAAATAAAATGTTTAATTCCCTCGAGTGAGAATTGAAGCCACAACAGCATAACGCTAATAGTTACAAGCTTGTGACTGCTACAAAAAAAATCTAAAATCACACTTTTGTACATCAAGTAATACAAATGCTGTAGAATGTGCTTGGAGCTATTAATTGTAAGAGCCTTAACTAGAAAGGTTTACAAGTAACTTCTGAAGAGTTCCAATATCCAGGTCCTTGCTCCATCATCACACCCGCTTGTTGATACCATAATATTGTTTTGTCACCTAAGTTACGTATGATTGTCAAATTTCAGAAGATATAAAAATTACAACTGGTTCAAGTTTAGATTTTTAGATATTTATTTTTATATTAAAGCTGAATCCCTAGCGGGGTATCCAGCGAGAACGTAGCGCCACGCTATGGTCTATACAAACATATTTTGTTCTCCTCATACATTGTAATCTAAGTCTTTATTGATTCTCTCCGAGAAGGTCCTCATGCTTTTTAAGTGATCTTCTTCCAGTATCACCCTTCTCTTACTCTTGCTTCATAAAACCTGGCATTCTATTTATCTCCTCATTATTGACTGTATGACGGTAGCTGAGCTAATTCTGCATATCTTCAAAGAGACCGTATGTCCATAGCGTTATGTCCATGTCCATAGTGTTATTCAAACAGTTGTATAGAATTTTAGATGTCCGTTTTTTTAGTAAAATTTCACATTGTGTATAATGCAAATAAAAGCAGGGTAGACAGAGGGGAAACTAATGGTAAGACACTCCGTTCCCCACTTTCTACTGAGTTCTGTAGGTATTACGTGTTGAGTGACAGAACTCAACGCCGCGCTTTTGCCTCGACACCAGTGCTAAGAAAATGGAAATACCGTCGTCGTATAAACTTATTTACGTTAATATTTCACTTCTTCGAGTGGGAATTGAACCACAACCAGTCGATTTTGCAGCGCACGATGGCCTCAAATAATGCAAAATAATAATTGAATATTTTAACCGTGAAAAATTTTTTATTGAAGTGAGTCTGCGTTTCGCATTAGGTAATGCCGGGCTCCGGCGCCCAACCACCTCAAAAGCTGGCAACGCACCAGTAGCTCCTCTGATGTTACGCGGTGTAGTGGGCGGCGGTGATCACTTACTATCAGGTGACCCGTACGCTCGTTTGCCATGCTTTTTCCATAAAAAAAAAAAAAAAAAGTCTAACCCACTACTATTGCGATAACAATCAAACCATTCTCACTGTCAGTCAGTGAGTCTCGCTCAGTTCTAGGATTACTATTAGGAGCGAAGCGAATTAAAATATACAAAACTCTTTTGAGACTTCGCCTAAGTATCTCACTCACTTCACTTTCTTGGTGGAAACCGATTTAAAAAAATAATATCTTGAAATTAATATGGCCACCATATAAAAAAAATAAATAATGCAACAATCACAAAAGATACAAACAAAAAAGATGAGTTTACTATATTTACTGTCTATGTAACGTTCTTTACACAAAAGAATAGTTATTTCTTTTTTATTTAAATTTTTAGAATAATTCAATTGCTTGTCGTTAATTAATTTAAAATGCATAATGCTTTGAGTTAAACTGTAATGCGACAGTTGTAAGTTCGATTCCCACTTAGGGGATTGAAATATATAAATTTTCTCGCTCTTGTAACAAGACGAAGCACGATGTTAAGCTTCGTCACTCAACACGTAATGTTTCAAAAGTTGGGCGGAGACTGGAGTGACTTTAAACCCTAAGTTCCTTTTACGTACGCTGCTATATGAGAGATATAGCGTGAAATATTCTTTTTTTTATATATAGCAAAGCTCTGAGGTGTCTAATCCGACAGAGCTTTAAAGAATCGTAGAACAAGTCAGGCCGCCATACAGTCGGGCACGACAAGGCTGTATCGACCGCGATAGGCGACGCGCGCATACAAAACTGCTAATATCTTTTATATAAAACTCAAAATAAATATAATTTTAATTTGAAATTTAAATAAAATCTATTATAATTTCATTTAAAATTTACATAATAATGAAATATTTATTTATAATCTATGTAATTGCGACAAAAAATAAATTTTCGTTGAATTATTTTTTTTAATTTCTAAAGAATAAATTTACAAATTAATATTTATTTATTAAATTTACATTTAAATTAATATGTATATTTGTTTTCAGTATAAATTACATATTTTGAATAGGCTTTTCGTTCGACTCGGCGCCCAGTAGCCACTCAGCCGCGGCCACGCGTTGACGTCGCAGAGACGCTAAAGAAAAACTATTTATACGTTTAAAAAACAATGGTTTAGTGCTAAAATAGAGGTGTAGTGAGGAAAACCGTTTTCTTTGTGCTCGAATATCCTGGAGAAGGCTGGTTCTTATTTTTAAATACATTTCTACAACAAAATATTGTAAATTATAATGAATTTTCATAGGATTTTCTTTTTTATTGGTATTTTTGATAATACTGCATTATGTCGACATGCGTGATCATGAAAACGTTAATGGAATATCCTTTTAAGGACAAAATGATCTATAATAGATAAATTAGATATTTCTATATATGTATGTACCTTATTTGGAATGCTTCTATAACAATAGTATGTTGTTTCAATTATTTTTATAAAGGATATATAAGGATTTTTCACCTGTGACGTCAATTGGACGACGTTGGTGTAGGTTATGTAATATATAAAAAAAATTCAAAGTAGTAGTAAATTCTTATAAAAATAAATAGTACATAAAGACAGTTTAAATATATTATATGTATATATACATATATGAATGTATATATGTATGTATCACTTATACTATGTACTCCTCCTCCTCCTATATATAATTATCAAGGACGCGTATAGGTTCAATAACATGTTCCACTAATTTAAACTTTATTACAATTTAACTAATAAGCTTTTATTAAGCCTTTTAAAATAATACCATATTAAATAGATAGCCCCCTACTTAACACGTAATGATTCCAGAATTCAGTAGAATATGAGGAACGGAGTGTCTTAACACTAGAACACTTTGCCTTTGCTGCTGTGTGCGGGATACAGCGTGAAGCTGAATATAAATAGATAATTGTTGTTGTCTTAAGAACTACTTTAAGCTTAAGAAGTTGTATCAAGGAAAAATTAGTGAAAATCATAATTTATATAGAAAATAAAACGTTTTTTATTACTACAATATATTAAAATACATTTTTGTTTAATTTATAAAAATCGTTAGTTAGCATAGTAAGAATAGTATTCTACAGTTATGTAACTATAGACACTGTAGTAGCGACGACACGTCATTCCTTTATACGTTTGTGTTTCAAAAGCTTATTTTTATTTTTTGTATTGAAACATACAGCATTAAATTTTTGTTTTGAGATTTAAAAGGGTGTCTGGGCACATTTGTTCATAGATATTAATAATAAGGCTAAAATGTCAGTTTTTAGTAACGTAAAACATATAAAAATCTTTTAGTTTATATGTATATCTGTTTGTCTTTAAGGTATAAAGTTAATCCTAGTTTTTATTCATATAGAATTTCCGTAGGAATTTGGCGACATCCTCGCTTTTTCATAATCCTTTCTCTTTTTCTCTCTCTCTTTTCATATACTCGGTGCACATGCCAAGTTTCAACTTTCCAAATCCAGAAGTTTCGTCTATCCTTTATCTGTCAGAAGACGAAGAGCTTTATACGCATATCTTAGTATTATTGTCATTACTTTAATTTTCTCGCTCTGGAGACGAAGCATGGTATTGAATTCTGCTACTCAATACGCAATGTCTCTATAATTGGCCAGAAAGTAGAGTATTAAATCGTCGTAACTCTAGGTTCCCTCTGGGTACCCTGCTTGCTATATACGGAATATAATATGGAACTAAAAAGAAAAATACTTATAGGATTTATTAATTGATGAGCGTTTCGAGGGTTATAAGAGGATGATTCATCCCTTGATAACTTAAGTGTTTTTCAACTACCTAAAATATTGACAGTAAAATATTTTTATACTTTGTCGCAAATATAAAGGGGATGTTGTAAACTGTAAGTTTCTGTTCTGCGAGCTTATAAGTAATTAAAATTGACTTTCATAGCAAATCTTAAGTGTTTGTTTGTTTGTACGCGCTAACCTCAAGAACTGAATTGTTTTGAATTGAAAATACCTTTGCGTGTTAGATAGTCCCTTTATGGAGGAATGGTTATCGTCATGTTATTCGTTACAAAGTATAACCTACCGTCAGAATTCAGTTCAGTTATTCATTTAGGACCTTGTCAAGTGTGCCATTTGAGCACAATTCACATCGCCAATGTCACGTTACATGAAAAAACATACGAATGAAATGGAACGATAGAAAAGATATATAGCTTTTACCTAAAACAAAAGAAACTTTAAATATAATTTCTCAAAAAGTTTTCCTATTGATTAAAGTTAAATTATATTTTACTTACTCCGTTCTTTTGCTCCTCCACACTTGATAATAAAAACATATTGTAATGTTTTAAAACATTGTTGTATACTATAGGTAAACACTTAGCTCAAGATCCCAGAGCCGCCAGACCTACGTCATTTTAGCAAAGCTGAAATTTTGAAGATTATTCTAATA
The DNA here is from genome assembly GCA_018247715.1 of Heliconius burneyi. Lineage (NCBI taxonomy): Eukaryota > Metazoa > Arthropoda > Insecta > Lepidoptera > Nymphalidae > Heliconius > Heliconius burneyi. The sequence continues at coordinate 3,812 of DWGR01003649.1, read as the reverse complement.
TGTTGTTAAGACAGTATGCCTACTCACTAACATAAAAGTGGGGTCATTTCAGAGTTAATGCCAAATAACGGTATATCTCTATCTGGGAAGATGATTGAGCCATCCGATTGGTCTGGGTGCTTATCCCTCATAAGTCTTGACATAGTCCGTAAATAATATATTTAAAATTAAAGCTTGATAGATTAACGTTATTTACCCCAATTAAAAATAAGCTTTACGATGTCTGGCAGGAGTAATGGATCTGGAAAAACATATTCAAAAACGAGCGTTTCTACTTTAACGTAACTGGACATGTACCTAAGGTTGGTGCTATCTCTGAAAGGTCCCCACTTTCAAGTTAGAGAGTATGCATACTGTCTTAACTACATAAGATTATTAATCCTCAAAATTGCAGCTTTGCAAACATTAGAATTTTCTAAAAATTCAGAAAAATTATATATTAATGAGCTTAATAATCCACGTTCAGTTTCATGAAGATACCTTCTATAGATACAGAGGAAATAAACTTTAGCGCTAATGATTATTACCCCCATAGCTCCCTTACTGTAAGGGTTAGAGAAAAAAATGACGTATCGCTATTTCAGATAAAAAGCAATACAATCGTATTAGTAACAATTCATTAGAAGCCAAAAGCAGCTTTCTAATGCTTATCAGGTTAGACTCTTTGTTATAATCTTCTTTCCGAGATGCTAAGAATATAAATAAATTAAGAATATTTGGAGGATAAATATGCATGGAATTAATGTCTGTTGGATGTCATGCAGGATAGCTGCCGGCTAATGTCATAATTAATTATACCATTGACTTGAAAAGAGCATCTGTTGAATTTCTTGGCGGCTCTTTTCAGCAGAACTGCCTTCCGAACCTGTGGAAGCTTTTTGTTTGTCTGTTCACTCGACAATTCAAAAGTGCTTACATAGTCTATTTGAATAAATAATATTTTGAATTTGAATTTAGTTAGAGCGTTTTGAGGGTTTGCAAGAGTTGCTGGTTCAAATTACACTACTTTAAAATTTTATTACGTTTTTTATAAAAAATGACAAATAAATGATAAAGGTATGTTACAAAAGATAATGATAAAGGTACGAAAGGTAAAAGATAAACAAAATTGGTCTTATATATTACTCATATGAAAAATATACAAGAAAATGATAATAAAATATTTAACAATTCAAACTTTTTCATTGTCAATGGATCTTACCTTATGAATGAAGCTCCGTTATTGTATTGCTCTTAAAGAACGCTTATGAAGCACTATCGTTTGTAATCTTAACAAATAATATCATTTATATGAAAAACGATACGATTTTTTATAGAAATTCTTTTAATTTATTTATTTACTACGTTTTATATCATATCGCCTGAAACTTTGTTTGTATGTATATATGTATAAGTTTTCTTGGGGTACTAGTAGTCCAAATCTACCTCGTCACCTAAGTCAACCTCACCGGTCTATGGTGCACTTTGCTGATACAGGCTCTAATAGTCTAATTACTTCCCTACAATATAAAGTTGTGGAGCAGATCATAAATTCCCAACTGCTCAGTTACCTTGAAGAGCACTAGCTTGTCAGCTGCTGCCAATACGGCTTTTGCCATGGTCTTCTTGTCTTAACTCATGGCTAGGCAGAGGCTACTAGACTGTAACTAAGGCAGCTTACTTACTCCAAGCCTTTTGACCGTGTTGGGCATAGGGTACTTCTCTGAAATCTACCACCTTACATGCTTCCAGGGAAAGCGAAAACTTTCGCTCGAAAAAGTGATAAAGTCCGTCCACACATGGAAAGCTGCTAGCACTTTTAGGCGGCGTCAATATATTTATTGGCATCGGTTCCTATTTTTATCAGGTGATCCGCTAACATAGAATACGAATAAAAATTTAGAAAAGATAAACATTGAAAAATCCCCCAAATGGAAATGTACAACCGTCGCTATTACAGTCAACCCCAGAGCGTCACTGATCCCAAACTTTTACTGAATTTTTTTAAAATATACTCGTAAATATCTCTAAAAATAAATCATGATCTACATTTTATTCTTTGTAAAAACCAGACGCCATGCTTAGAAAACACTACAAACGTACAGTAATATATACCTACACATGTCACTTCCACAATTAAAGCAAATGTAACGTATCTCAGTTAATGAAAAGCCACCACGCTTCTCTAAAAAAACCTATGGCGCGTACAAAATAAAAGATTTTCTACCTGTATACGGTTAGAAAAATGTAAAAAAAACTAAGCTTAGTTTTATTTTAGTTTGATCTTTCGTAATATTTCTTTTACATGGTATATAAAATGGACGAAAAGCGCGTCGCTGAGTTCCGCAACTCAATCAATGGCTTCAGAATTCAGCGGAAAATGGGAGACATCTACATCAACTAGGTTCCCAGGTTCCCTCTGCCTAACCTGTTATGAATACAACATATTACAAAAAATATTTCTCTCCTTTTTTATCATCTGCATATCTGCATGGTTTTGGCTAACAAATCTTGTGATGTAATTTTTTACTACATATTTTATTAAAATTTAAGCTTTCTGTCGGCTTTCGCTGCTTGCATTCTTCATGTATTTCCCTCACGGTAAGAAGCGATCTACGGACTTTTAAAATGGATAAATATTTTAATATCTAGTATTAAGACACTCCGTTTTCATTAAGATATTACGTTTTCCACTTTCCGCGCAGTTCATGAGGCATTGAGTGATGAGTGGCGGAATGCCGCGTTTTGCCTTGTTACCAGAGCGAAAAAAATGAAAATAATAAAATGTTATATCTCCGTATTGAGAATCGAACCCACAACTGTCGCACGCTTTACTACGCCATGACAGCCTCAAATTATTTCAATTTCAACAGACCAGTAGTGTTCACCTCATTATAATGATGGTAAAATTGCTTAAATTAGTATATCCTTTTTCATGTCGCTATTGTTACGTCTGCGTTTATTCGAATTAGACTATTTTTAGTTATTTCTTTTCTTTATTATATTTACTTTAATCATTACAAGGAACCTGGGAATCTAGTGATAAGGCACTTCTCTGCCATTAAGATCCATTTAATTTTTTTTGAATTTTGAAGAAAGTGCGTCTCGTATGGTGGAATTCAACAATGTTAGCACATATAAAAGCTTCATACAAAAACGAAAAACGGTTTCATTTCTGTTTCACGCTTTATCCCGCATGCAATTTTAAAGTCTTAACTAAGTTCTTGTTTTATCTCATATAGTTTGAGGTTGACATACAAAAAGTTTACATCTACTTCATCTTAAGCCACAATCTAGAAAAAGTTTACTTCAAGCTTTTAAGCTTGCGAGAGAAAATGCATTAAAAAAAACTTAACTCTGAGCTTTGTCTCGGTACCAAAGCGATTTTTTTCTACCCAGTGGGAATCGGTTTTGAACCATCACGGTACAGTTATATGCTTGTAACCCTACGACGACGCCCTCAATGTTCTTCTTCTATATGACAGTATACGTAAGGTTACTTCTTCCTATTCTTTATGCAATAACCCATAAATAAATATATATATATCTTAATAACATTTGAGTAAAAAATAATAATGGTTTTCCAGTAAATACAACGCGATGCTAAACCATATATACACACTTGTTTTATACAAACAATGTTCGAAAAGAAAACGTTTCGTTCCTCGTATCATCGGGGGCTTGAAGTTTCTTTATTTATTGTTATTATAATATGTATATAGGAAATATATAATCAACTGCTTGAACATGACCTTGTTAGGGTTATTCTTTTAGTGGAACACTGCATAAAGAGGCAGGGTACCTACTAGGTTCCCCCTTGAGACATACGGTTT
>DWGR01003648.1:0-11924 GCA_018247715.1 Heliconius burneyi | reverse complement strand
CCATTCCGATTCCTCATATAAACTCATTTCGTTCTTTCGGGACTGTTCCAATTGGTATGTGATGTGATTTATAATAAATTGATCAACAACTTTGATAATTATTTGTAAATCTGTAAACTAAAAAAAAATATCCCGCTGAGTTTCTTGTGTTGATACTTCTAAGGACTGATTTAAAAATTTTAGTGAACAGTTATTATTAGAAGTTCGAAAAGTTAAGCGTTTAACTTCTTATTTTGAATAAAATTATTCAAAATATGTAGAAATTCCTATTTATTATTTATACTTTAAAAAAAATCTGTAAAAATGAGCACCTGTTTCTTTTATGGAATTCAGTAAATAAATCAAGTTAAATCATAGTGCCTATGTTGACCGACATTTGCGATCAAAACATTCTGAGTTACAAATTCAGCATTTAAACTATTCATTCAGAATTTGTAAAAAATAATTAAAGATATATTAAGTCAGTATAACTTTAATAACCATTGCATAAGTATTAGTAATATTTTTCAAAAATTGTTTAAAGCTATCTGAAGACGTACAAACCTATCACAATAGTTATTTATACTAAGTAAGTTAAATGTGAATGTGTGTATGTGTATTGTGTGTATATCTTAAAAGCCTTTATATACTAGCTAGATAGTAGAAATGGCTCAGTAGTAAAAAAAAGTGCTTATTTTATTTTTTTAAGAATTGCTCTTATTCTTATTTGATTCATTATTGCATTTACTTCAATAAAAATATTACTTTTTTTTATTAATTAAATGAATACTATATTAATATAATGTTGAAAACAAAAGTTTAAATATGTTTTGTTTTTATATGTGTACTTTTATATAGAATAAAATCAAACGTAAAATAATTTCGATATAGATAGGTAGATAGAGATAAAAACATATTCTTATCTTATGATACTATAATTGTAGAACTTGTGAACTAAATCCCTAATATTTATTATAATATAGCAACCCACTCATCGTTGGGTTCTAATACATTGCTAGATTCCCCAAATTAAAGATCTTCTCAGATATCTCCCTATGTACTATGCTATGTACAGCGATCAGTTACAATTTTACTCTACTGTGTAGAGATATTGTTCTATTATATAAAAATATACGTAAATATATTTTGTGTACAGATTACGTGAGCCGTCCCCGCCCAGACATATACATTCTCCAGTTCACTCCCCCTATGAGGGCGACCCTCAACCTGGTCTATACGTCGCTAACTATCCACAGGTATAGTAAATTTACGAGTGTATTGGTAGAAATACAATATTAATTTGATAAGCTACTTATTAACATGATATAGAAAAAATATAATAATATCAGCACGCGCGGTTGCTTTGATAACCGTATGCGAAACTTATTGATTTAAATTTAAGTATGAAATATAAATTAAATACAAAATGCTGAAAGGTGTTATTTTGCAATGTACAGTTGCGCTATACAACGATGTAGAAGTGGAAAATTTTGTGAGTTATTGAAAAATTAATAGTTACTCATCCTCTCTGATCCCTGAGCCCTGTAACAACGTCAGAGATATCGCAGGCACAAGCGTGCCAATTTAAACGCGACGGGTTATGAGATCGATTCCACGCAAGGAAAGTAAATATTTAATATTTTCATTTCCTCGTTCTGGAACGTAGGTAAAGCGTGTCGTTTGGTTCCGCCACTCAACGCGTAACTTCTCCAGAATTTGTCGGAAAGTGGGGGAAAGTAAGTCTCTCTATGGATAATATTATTACAAAAAAGTATCTAGTTTAATACAAATTGTACCTTACATTGTTATCTTATTGCTCCACAGGTAGAAGCACCAACATCAAGTGACCCAGAAGCAGACGTTCGAGTCACTTTACTTAGGAGCTCAGCCGGATTCGGGTTCCGAATAGTGGGTGGTACTGAAGACGGTAGTAGAGTCGCTGTGGGACATGTCGTACCTGGTAACTTTTGTTTTTACTGTATGTAAATGAGGCGACGTGTGACTAAACCCCGTCGGTTCCGTTTCCCATTTGGTGGAATTAATTGTATAATATTATCATTTACAATATTCTAAAGTAAGGATACTAAATCCTAAAGTACTATAACCTATTCACAGGTGGTCCAGCCGACGGTTTCCTCCGTCCGGGTGATCTCTTAACATCAGTGGACGGCGTGTCGCTAGTGGGCGCCACTCACGCGCGAGCTGTCGCCTTTATGTGTCAAGCGGCGACGAGAGGCAGGGTTAGTGTTGTTTTTATTAGATTTAATTTTATTCACTATAGTCACGTGGTCTTTATATTTCAGCGTTATGGTACGTCAATATCAGTTTTTTTATACTTACAATCAATTCTTATTTTTTGTCGACTAAATTATGAATATTTAATGAAACTTTAAAACTATTGTATAATTATTTTTTTAATTAAGTCTACCCGTGACTACGGACTATTTTTAGATGTTCAAAATGTCGAGTATACAAAAATGTACAAAACTAAATTGATACGTTTAATTCGGTTTAAGACTTTCATTTAAATTATTGTCAACTTTAGCTGGAGATTCAAGTTATATCGAGTTCGATAACAAAAGGTTGCCAAAAAAAGTGGCAAACAAAATCTATTCATACTAGTTTTTTGTTCTGACTTTTTATATAATAATTAATTAAACAGGTAACACTTGGCGTGAGACACAATCGAGCTGATATTCAGTCGCTTGGTCTACCCCCCATGCCGGCATCGCATCCGCACCAACCTCTATTGCCGTAACTATTTATTTAATTATTTATATATATTCAATGAGAAATATATTGTAAATATACATAAATATAACAATAATTTCAATAATAATATTTTATGAAAATATTTTGTTCAAATTTAATTATATAAAAATTGTACAACACCTTCGTCTAGTCGTGTCTGCCCTGAAGTTTCTGAAGATAGCTGCATAGAGTAGATTTTAGGATTAGATTTTCTTTGTTTTGATTATTTTAGTCTCATGTGAACCAGAAAATAGAAAACCTAACTTCAGGGTGGCCACGACTCTTCAACCCTACTGTAAATGGTTAAGTGGAATTCATTAATATTTTAATATAACTTTTAAGTCGTAATATGCTAATCATCATTTTGACATATCTATACTTCTGTACTAATATTTTAAAAGTAAAGAGTTTGCTTAATTGATCTCGAGGCTACTGAATGGAATTAAAAAACATTGTGTTTGTATATATTGTTAATTCATAACGGTTAAGCTATTACTAGCATTAGCTAAACTGATTATTTCATCACAATAATTCAATAATGAAATTCAAACCCACACACACACACACACACATATATATATATATATTACTGAGAATAAATATTTAAAATTGGAAGCTTGTTTTTTAAAGGCTTCCACTTTATTGACTGTTGTTAAATAATTTTGTATGTAATTTAACTACCCATCTAAATAACACATTTTTCGACTGTATCTCTGCTAACAAGGTAACATTAACACCTCATTCATCATATAGGACGGAACCAATCCACCATATGCCGACTACATCATACAACATCCTGCATCCGGCGCCGCTCTACCCGCCCAACGCTTTACCAATGTTCGTCTCATTTTGTACCATAGTAACTTGACGTTAAGGTTTATTTTAGATTAACATGTACATAAGATTGCATGGTTTTAGTTTTATTTTTCGCGTAATGATGTTGTTCTTCTAATAAAAAAAAATACATTTGAGAAGTTGTGTCTTCTTTAATAATAAACATTGATTTTGGTTACATTAAAGTTAAATGGAGAACGAAGAGATTAATAAAATTTTATACTCTCTGAACAAAGAGTAATAAAAAGCCAGCCAAAGAACAAAAAGTTTTGCAATTGTTCAATTACAGAAGCTTAGTGGCAAAATTTAATAAATTACATTATTCAGTCGATAATAATTGCTAATGATAATGATCGGTAGACGATTTCTGTCTCATTATGGCATTATTTTTTTCAATTTCATAACAATTCGAAAATTTTATTTTTTAAATGGTAACATTTAATATCACCTTTAATTTCTTTTAAAATTGTTTTATCTGTAATGTTTTAAGGTACGGTGTTCATTATGACACACAAGCGGGTTGGCCTCCAACACCCTATGACGTCACAGTAACAAGAAATGAGGGGGAGGGTTTCGGCTTCGTAGTAATATCCTCTACTAATAAAGCTACTAGTACTATCGGTAAGTGTTATATTTTTTATATAATGATTCTCTGTCTTCATAAGTGATATTATAGAAGATAACAGAAAGAGACGGTAATTTTAAAATGTTTGTTAAACAGTAGACGTTATTGTTTGTAGCAATATTTGTGAACATGTCATCAAAAATAATTGCATGAAAATACACAAAATCTGCGATGTTTTAGCTTTTTCTGTACTGTTTTCTTATAAGCATTAGTAAAGTATTATACAGAAGAAACCGTCAATTAAAAAAGCGTGTGGTTTCTTAATTAATCTACAAATATCTGAGTCACAGTATAACTGTGTGGGTACTAGATATAAGTGACTCGTGGACGTGGGATGTCCTAGCCAAACGCTACGGTCTCCGCGTAGTACCTCTTTCGTCTCGTCTACTGTCATCAATCTCTTCATACATGCCCTCCGGGAGGGTCCTTATGCTTTTTATGTGACCTTCCTTACACTATCCTCAATACTGTGTTTTCCAGGTCTCCCTCTACCGCTCAGTTTCCCGTTATAACTCTTCTTCGCCATTCTTTTATCACTTATTCGTTCGACGTGCCTAAATCAACTGAGCACGTTCTTCTTCATTCTCATCCTAGCATCCTCGCTAGTACATGCCATTCAATCAGCTAAGTTGTCTCCGCATATCCTACGAAGAGATCACATCTCCACGGCATTCATCTTTCTTCTACGTTTTGCTGCCGTATAACAGCGTCGGTACCAACACTGCATTGTGTATGGCCAAACGCGCAGCTGTGCTGACGGCCATCTCATCAATGCAGCCAAAGCACCGTTAACCCTGTTACCGGCATAGCGGCCTTTCCGCAACCATCTCGTTTTTGCTATCTTTACTGAACATACCACTTCATTCCCTTGTTATAATATCTGTTACATTGATCATTGATCTTGCATTCGGTCCTTTCTTAATTTCTTCCAAATACCAGAACCTTTGTCTTACTTGGTGGAGGACAGAGCTGTAATTAGCAGATTTGAATAATAAATACAAATGTATTTTATGAAAATTCATTAAATAATTCTGTCTCACTTGTTCTTTTACTTCCTCAGGCTGGCTCTATGACAGCTAGCATTAAATAAAATTTTCAAAATTTTTAATACTTGTGGGTTGGATCCCATTCAGAGTAATGAATTATATAGTCCCGCCGTTCTAAACACACAATATCTCAACTTTTAGCGGAGAGCTGACTGTAAAATGTCTTGTCACTAGTTTCTCCCTGTCTGTTATATGTATTATAGACCGTGAAGGTAAAATACTTGTCTTTTAGTAAAAAAAAATCACTTATGTTAAATTTTCTAGGACAACTAATACAAAACTCGCCCGCCGCGCGCTGCGGCCGTCTCCACGTGGGCGACACCATCCTCGCCATTAACGGACAGCCGGTTCGCAGTCTGCCGCACCCCGACGTCGTTGCGCTCATCAAGCGCTCAGGCGCCGCCGTCACACTTACCGTCACGCCTCCTGATGCGCGACACGAGTGACGTAACGTGACAAGGACATGTGAGACGAGAGGTTTGTTGTGAATGGAGATTAACTTTTATTATACAATTTTATTTGGTTACTAAAAAAAGGACAGCTCAATAAACAATTATAAAAATTTTGGGTGACAAAAGAGACATTAGATGATTTTATTATATAGTCTTTTATTGTTTTAAGACTTTATAAATTTCACAAAATAATTTTATATTTTAATTCTTTTGGACTTGAGAGAATCTGGAATATCAATTCGTAGAAATTTACTTAAATTTTCTTTACTTTTTAAAAATAATTATCATTTATGCATATATGAACAGTCAGCCTAAGAGGCATCAATTCCTAAATCAAATTCATTAAATCAAAAATATTTTTATAAATTTGCTTTTCATTCCTCAGGTAAATCACAATCTCAAACAGAATCTAGTTAACATCGCTCAGACTTGATGAAGATGTTTTACAGGTACTTACTAAATTAAGTTAGTGTAGACAATCCAATAGCTTTAATTGAATATCAAATTTTTATATTTTAAGAATTTATGATTGAAATAGAATAGAATATTTTAGTTATTTGTAGTTGCTTGTTAAGTATCACGTTTTCTTCCCACAATTGCCGTCCAAAGTAATGTAAAATTCACTTGAAAGGTGTACTTAAAATATTTTATACGTTATATGTACTGGCAACACTGCATTTAATTGTATTTAATTTTTTTTAATAATATAGAATCTCTTTGGAAACAAGATTTTTAACAGAATATTGTAAATATTAGCTTAGTAAAACAATGTAATTAATATGTTAAAATAGATATTTACCCTGTTCGCAAAAATTTATAAACACTTTTAAAGCCTTATATGTTAAAAGCATTTTACATGAAATTGACAAAAATATTACCTAATCTGTGTACATAATTTTTTTGTACTTACAAATTTATTTTATTATTGTTATATATATTTATATACATATGTATATGAAAATACTGGAAAATGTTTGTATTTTATGTAATTAACATATGTATGTAATGCAATAAGGCTCACACACTCACATTAAAATATATAATTAAAAGAATTGATAGTGTAATTTAAGCCTTAAGTTCACACACTGAATGATTAAGGGTGTGTATTAATAAAGTGGGACCACCGAAAGAAGAAAGTAGTGAATTGTATGTAGATTTAATGTTAATATTTAGTTATATATTGAGATAAAATGTTACTTATTTTATAAGAAGCAATATTCGTGCCTTCAACACTGTCTTGCCTTACCCAATGGTTGTACGTCCCGTCTAGCCCAAAAAATGTATGATACAAATGAGCAGTTTAAATAAAGGAAAATATTTTTTTTATTAATGTTTGTATGTATATTAAATATTGAAATAATAAGGTAGCTAAAGTATTTTTATCCATTCCATATATGCAATTAGTATATATATGAATTTAAACAATAATCTCATTGACACTGTTAAAGATATATGTTTTTTATTTCTGCTTAGAAACTGATTTCTAATAATGGAAGAAAATATAAAGAATGAAATCTGTTATTAAAAGTAATATGTATGTTAAATAATCAATTAACACTGGGTTCCCACGTTCCCTTCGCGTACCCTTCTACGCGAGATACAGCGTGAAGCTAGAGAAAGAACATTTAAGTTTATATTTGTGTAATAGAGAGTACAATATGTTAAATGATATTTAATGTGTGTTACATATTTGAGCCTTAGTTTAAAATTTATCTCCCTTTTTACTAGAAGTGAAAGAATTGTATTACACAAAATTAGAACAAAAAAAAACGTTGTGCAGTTCATTCAGAAAAGTATATGGATGGGACTTATAAAACAGATTTTACTAAGTAAATAAATATATTTTGATAATAAATTCTTGTTTAATTACATCCTCCGGCGAATCCATTAATTAATCCTAATGAATCGAGGATGATTATATTTCATGTATTTAAAGCTTAAGTCATAATATTACAAATGCATTATAATACATTGATTTTTGTAAATTGATTATTTACACATTGGCAATTTTAATTAATGATGAAGAACGTCCTGGAGCAGTAGCAACTTCCATAATCCAATCAGTATATGAATCGATTCTAGTGAACACATCAGGATATTCGTCAGTACAGTTTTCATAATATGAGGAAAGACCTATCAGCACGGTGCCGGTGACCATAGGAGCACCAGAGTCTCCTAAGCATATGCTTCTACCGGGTGCGCCTGCGCAGAGCATGGCTGGAAGATAAATTGTTTAATGTGAGTTAATATTTTGACAAACACTTTTCGCCTATTTTTAAAAAATTGCGTGTTGAAAAGCAAAATCTGAAATTTTTTGTGTTGTCACTTGTCCCGTGTCTAGTGACAACAAAGAGAAATTACTATTTAGTTATTATTTTTTGGTAATTCTTTTCTTTTAGTAGCAATAAGGTACGGTTGCGACACACATAGAAATATGTGGATTTTTTGTAGTGTTAAAGTACAGTGATACATAATGTCAAATATATGGTAGTGTATATGTATTTTATTAAATTCATGTTTTTTTTTAATATTAAAGGTATTTAAGATGTTATTTTCTCTAAATAATTGTTATGTAACTTACCTTCATCTATAGCAACATCTTCAAAATTCTCGAACCTGCTCTGACATTCAGCAAAAGGTAATTTATTTAATCTGATTGTCTTCAAAACTTCGAGTTGGCCACTCGGTGACAACTATAAAATATAGTATGAAAATATCAGAAAAGTGTACTAAATTAATATTTTCACAGTTAAAACGAATAAGATAAAAGTTTGTTAAAAGATATTAGCTAAAATATCGAATATATAGGAAATTTCCAGTGAATAATAATCATATTTTCCATTTGTAAATTTTTATGGACTTCTCCTGAAAATTGCCTTTTAAAGTCAAGACGAAAAGAAGTCAAATGTATTTTATTAAAAAAGGAAGTAAGTTTTTTTACCATTATTTACCACTAGTGTTAATACCCCAGATCTGAAACCGGCGCTAAAAACTATACCATCTATAGATTTACAACTAAATTTATTAGTTAATGAACTAAGACTTACATTTTCAAATCCCCAACTAACAATCTTAGTTTCCATGCCATCAGGTAAGTTGATTCCAGATGGCGGAATGAACAGGACATTAATAGAATCGGTAATCCTCAAAGCTTCTTTCATGATAACTACAGCGATGTCGGCCGACCGCGGGGACTCTACGTAATTGGGGTGCTTGATGACGTTAGCGATGCGGGCCACGGTGCCACCGCTCATGCTGGTCGTTGAACCAGCACGTATCCACATATTATCTAAAATAGCACCTCTGAAATGTGCGCGAAGGTATATGTTTTTTAAATATTTTAATTTAATTTATGTAAAAAATATCCTTTGACATTTACCAATATAGGGAAATGTGGATGTAAATGAGATTCTAACTATCTAGTAGTGTCACAATATAACTATACTTTCCACGATATATGAGATCCATATGAGAGATACCAATGTCAATCGCTGCACGGCACGCCACAGTATACCAGCACTATACCAAGTTTATTGACGACAATATACCTGTTGATAACAAAGCATGACTATTTTCAAGAACAGGCGTGAGATTGTACCTATGGTACCTCCCAAGTCACACCAAGGCTATATCGAAGAGCAAGTTGCTTGTGTATTATCTTGGCTACTTGATTGTTAACAAGATGAGAACGATCACAGACAATATGTCCGGAGGTTTCCCCAGGCTGATGACGCGCACAACGTATGTCCAACTTTCATAATGTCTGATAGTAGTGTAATATTATTAATATCTTATTTAAAATTAGTTGAAAAATAATATAAGTTCCCTTAAGTAACTTCTTAATGTGTAAGACGCGAGAGTATAAAAAATATATTTCGCTACCTATTTATCAAATAATATTAATGTGACCTTCTTATAATAGCAGCATCAGTACTCCCCAACAATAATGGATGATCAATAGATAATTAACCCATATATGTTTTATCATATACGTGACCGATCAATTGTTTTCGATTATTCAATCAAAAATTTATATAATGCGATAACAAACAATAAAAGTTATTTTTAAACTCCATTATTATCATTTCTTTTACACACTCAATTTATTCTTACGCTTAGCTAAAAGACCAGTCAAGGTTGTGGTTGCAAATCGAGTGGGGAAATAAAATATTTATTTAAATTTATATTTACATTTTTTCCCTCTGGTGTCGAGGCCGAATTCCGGCACTTAGTGCCAGTTCATCTCATCATCATTCCCAAAAGACACTCATTAAACACTTTGTTTTAATATTTCAAATAATTTATTTATTATTATAAGTAATTTCTTGGTACGGAGATGATACAAGAGATACATAATTGGTAATACCTAAATATGGCACTTTCAATTAGTTCTCCTGCTTTTTGATCCAAGTCAGACAAAATCAGTCGCACATAGTATATGTATATAGTCGCATATAGTATGGTAGGCAGAGGGAAAGTGGGACATAGTGTTAAAACCCGTTCCCATTAAGGCACTCCCATTCCTCACTTTCCGCTGAATTCAAAGAAGACAATTCTGGAAGCATTGCTTATTGAGTGGCGAAGAAATGAAAATATTTTATTTTCTCGAGGAATCGAAAGTTTCGCGTTTACAGTAGCAGGCTGACTTCAGAATAATAAATGACTATCCTTAAACTTACGTGAAACAATAAGCTGTGGTCAAGACATGCCACGAAGATACCAGAGATCCCACGCATCTTTGAAGCACGAACTGTGACGCTGGGTATTCGTAGATGAACGCGACGATGTAGGGAAATTCCTGGATTGTAGTTGGTGTACCACCAACGATACGACTTTCTGGTGCTGCAGATGCTGTGAGCAAACATAAATTATATTAAAATTGCCTACTTCAGTTAATTTCACGGCTAAGAAATTAGGTATTTGTTTTGATCAATAAAGTTTACGTTATATGCTTAGTTTCCGAAAATCTTACGATCCTTGCTGAAATTATTTAATTTATTAAAGTATTTCTATAACTATAATTAAAATTTCTTTGTGGGTAATTTACAGTTATATGTTTTTTTATATTTCAAAAATATCGAAAAAATTACGAAATCTCAAAATGTGGAGCTCACCAGCGGAGAAGAGTACAAAAGCCAAACAAAGTAATTTGAAAGCCATTGTAACTACTAACACTACAATGTCGACGATGTACTTAACTAACAGGTAGCTTATATATACATTATACCGTATAGGTATATTTTATTTTAATTTTAAAGATTGATTAGATCATATCTGAAGTTTTAGCCAATTTCTATTGTTATACAGCATGTCACAAATATTGAAGTTTTATTAGTTTTCAATATATAGAAAAATAAATAATTTGGCTGTGTACAAAATATAAAATATATAAAACAATAATATGTTATTTTGTTACAAAATCTTAGTATTTACAAATAGAGATCACCCTAAAGAAACAAGCTAAAAGTATTTGTAAGCACGCTGTATAAATTTAGCAAAGCTTACTGAGATAACTTCTAGCAACAATCAAGCACGTACATTTTATCTACTTATACAAGTTAATCGATCGATAAAATTAAAAGGCAATTTTTTTACGATATTTTCATAAGAGATGTTTTTCGTATTGGTAAGTTGTGTTTATTTCAATTATAAATTAGGAAAGTGATTACTTTTTTGTATGATTCATTCTTGGGATTATAGTTGTGTATATCATTAGCATTAGTATAATTTATAATGTCTACATAGCACCACTCTTAAGTGAAACTGGCCTAACTCAAAACTTAACTTCTTATTTTGTTAAAACAATCACAAACAAGATTCTTCTTAGAAACAATTTGTAGAAAAATATTTAAAAATTTTAAAAGAATTGTTTTTTGTTAAAAAAAATCCGAACCCACAATCGTAGAGTTTACAGTCAGACGCTATGTCGCTGCGCCACGACGACCTCAAACATTCATCACACGCATTCATCAATATATTTTTTCAATTTCAGATTATCTACCCTTTTCCCAGATGAATCAGTAGGCCAACTGAGTCTAGGAGTATGTAAATAAGGTTCAATCAATTCTAAACAAAATATATAGGTAAGTTGACTAGGAAATCAACCATCAACATAAAAATTGAAATGACAAAAGTATCCGAAATGGAAATTTTATTCTCTTACAATAGCTTTATTTTAGCAATACATATTCGAGATTGCTCATTAGATCACTCTATAGATTATTTAGTCTTTAATTA
>DWGR01003647.1:0-11926 GCA_018247715.1 Heliconius burneyi | reverse complement strand
ACCAATGGCGGTATATCCATTTACAACGCAGCTAAATGTCCTGGCCGGCGACGGGCAGCAGCGTCACCGGTGCGAGAGCTGCGTTCTGCGATCGCCAACCCGCATGCCCAGCGTGGCGATTACGGGCACCACAACTATGATAGTCACAACCGTACCACGGCCCCCAGTTCCCGGCCGCCCTGCTATTCCTGACTACGGCGGCGGTCAAGGTTACGGCAGGGCAGGGGGTGCGAGAAATCCCCGGGTTACGGCAGGCCGCCGAAATAAACAAAAAGTCTAAACTTTCGACAGAAAGACTCCGGTTAATGGAAGAGAGACGAACAGACCCATCGTCAGCTCCGGCGCAGAACCAGGCGCGCAACAAAACCATAAAGAAACTGGTACGACGTGGCCTCCGATCTTCTAACACGCTCTTGATTGAAAAATCAATCGAGCAGAATCGGGGGTTGAAAGTATTCGTCCAGCCTCTGGACAGAAGCCACCTGGTTAAGCTGACCAAATCTGATGGGAATGTCGTCGCATCCAAACCGGAGATACTGTCGGAAGTTGAAGACTTCTATATCAAGCTCTACGCTTCGCAGGCTTCTAAGCCCGTACCCGACACTGAGGATTGCAGAGCCACGTTAACCCGCCACTTCACAGAAGACCTGCCCGAATTCAGCCGAGGCGAGATCGTGGTAGCCCTTAATCAACTTAAAAATGGAAAAGCCCCGGGCCGAGCCCCTTAAAACGGGTGCCTAATAGTACTCGTTTGTTTCAGGATAATTCTAATGATTTTACTCTATCAAGCGCAAGGACATGATGTAACGATTGATTCTTTGGACTCTGGCCCTGGAATACTTCCATTTAAATTAGGCAATACAAAAATCATATCACACTATCATTCATTTTTAAATAGTATAGATTTAGACGAAATTAGTAATCAAACTTTATTGACTAAAATCCAAATATCCGATTTTAAATTGTATCTGAATAATAAATCTTCATCTCTTTATGAACCTCATCTCCATTACCTTGAAATTAAATTTCACCGAGTAATCAGCTTTTTAAACACATATTGGCATAATAGTGTTAAAAGAGGGCTCATTAATGGCTTGGGATCTGTAATCAAGAGTATATCCGGAAACCTTGATTACACTGATGCAATTAGGTATAATAAAGCTATAATAATACTTCAAAATAATGAATATAAATTAGAATCATAAATTAATGAGCATATTATCATAGCTAAAGAGTAGTCTATTCATAGTTCTAAAATTCTTGATTACATTGTTCAAAATCAGAATAATTTAAGTAAAATTCTTAATACTATTATAAAAAATGCCGATAGCGTAGAAATCTATGCCCATATGGCTCAATATTTTATGATTATAAGTGATAACTAGATATTATTATGATATTATTGAATTAGGTTACTTCTATATAGGAGATAAGATAATTTTAGTTTTAAAAGTTCCAATCACCCTATCCCAGCTCTATGATCTTTACCGGCTATCAGTTGTTCCCAATAAATATAATCAAATCCTAATTCCTAACCAACCGTTTCTAGCGATATCCAGTAATAATTCGTTGTACATAGAGGCTGAATGCCCGAAGATCAATTTTCTATACCTCTGTAAAAAGCCTATCAATTACATAATTCAAGACAAACCAGACTGTATTACTCACTTGATCAAAATCCACAAAATCGACAAATCTTGTAAGCCAACTCCTGTGATACTGAATGATGAAGCAATAGATGAGAAGCATTACATCTTAAGCTTCCCAAATCCAACAAAAGTGGAAATTTTCTGTGCTCATGAAATATATAAAACGGTTCAAGGGAGTTTTCTTATCACCATACCGGTTAACTGTAATGTCAGGACGCCGAGTTTTAATATCGAAAATTCAAACGATCACGTGAAATGATATGCCACTAGCATGATAGAACTGCCTATTAGCCCAGACCAAAGAGAGACAAAAACACCAGCAATTGTATTAAAGTCTATTAACCTCCAGAAATTTCACTCAATTATTATTCAAGATGGGCCTTGCAGACACCAGTTGAATTAAATAAAGTCAACGACAATATAATATATCATACCACGATTCCAATTTACTTAATACTAATTATTGCAAGTATACTTGGTATTGGAATTGCTTATAAACGATTTCGGCTCCAAATCTCAAAAAATACCACACCACACGCGGTAACAGATAAAAATAATGAACCCGAAATGGATACTACAATTAACCCCCATGAAGTTGTAGTTGATTTTAACAAACTTTTCCCTGTCAAGAATAGTTGCTGTTCTGCGGAGGGAGATGTTACATAGTCATGTACGGTGTCACAGGTGCAACAATTATTTTACGTAAAAACGAGCGTCCGTCTGATAGGCGGCCGATCGCAACAAAGTGATGAATAAGGAGATCGGATGGACGACGATGGGAACGGAGTTTTATTGTCATTCTCATACTTTTCCTCTAACATTGAGGACACTAATATATAAGTTAGATTATTTTTTTGTATTTTTTTAAATTAATTAAATTAAATATAATTACAAAGTCGTATCTTTTAACCTCCAACCGCAGCCAACGTAACTCACATGTAAACATAGTAGTATAACGTCAAGTGGCCCAATAATAAAGAACCTTTAGGATATCTGGCAGGAGTAAAGGCCTACGTAAAGGGTCTGGTAATAATAAATTTACATTTCTTACATCATTCTTAAAAACATATTTAAGAACGAGCTTTTCTACATTAACGTAGCTGGACATATTTTTTTTTATGGTAAAAGCATGGCAAACGAGCGTACAAGTCACCTGATAGTAAGTGATCAGGGCTATCTCTGAAAGGGCCCCATTTTCAAGTAAAAGAATACGCATACAGTCTTTACAAAATATTAGACTATTAATCCTCAAAATTTCAGTTTTGCTAAAATGACATAGGTCTGGGGGCCCTAGGACGGTGTATAGTTTTTCATTATACAAATGCGCTAAGTCAGGTCTGCCCGCATCTAATGACTGTTAAGTTTATAATGAAATAGACCGTTTACCAAATCAGGTTGTATAATTCATAAAACATGATTTTATTGCATGACATAAATAACTGTTTAAAATGTAATTGAAAGTAATTCAAATAATTTTAGCAGTTTCCATTTTAAAATTTCCACACACGTGGAAAATATTTCAAAGACAATTTGATACATATGAATTTAACTGCAAAATCGAGACTACAGCAGGAATAGTTGAGTCTAACTCTTTCTACTCCCGGCCCCACGCCCCACCCTAAATGTGAAGGTAGAAGATTCACACCGTGTCCCGCTTCGGGGTGGAATCGACCGCTTTTTCTGGCACTGAGCCAGTACCGGGCCGGGGATATTGGTGCTTAATGCTATGTATGTAGACTCTTATTTGAATCTAAACATATCAAATAATAACATTTATTTCCCGACGTGAAATCTCTTGACTTCTATGTTACTATTGGAAAATTTTCAACACTACCACAAGCAACTGGTAACTTACCATACCAACAGTGGAAAATCTAACTCAAGTTAGCAAGTGTAATTCTTGTTTACACCACAAGTTATTAAACTAGTGAAAATGATTAATGTGAATATTTTATTCGTAAAATATGTTTAATAAAATAAAATAACAGATAGGCAAGGTATAACTTTAAGCCGGTTATGGATATAGGTTAAAAATCCTAAATCCTTTCCACCATTACGTCGCTTTAATACTTGAAGACTCTAAAGGAGAATACACTTTTAAAATGTAAGATGCAAATGCATATACTCGTACAATAAGCGTAAGTGTTTGAAAGAAATCTTTGTTTCACGATGACCTCATTCCATACACAGATCACGCTTTTGACATGTTCTATATCAAGCTAAATGTTTTCGTCATTTAGCATCTAGTACAATTGTTATTATCTAACACACTGAGACTAAGCGCTTGGGAAAAATACAATAAAACTTACAATATTATCCCATTAGATCAGATTTTTTTTTAAAAATGTATAAAATTGTCAAAATAAAAATTACATTTGTCCAGATTTAAAGCAAGCAAAGCAAACGTTTGCTTTGCCCGTCGCGGTCTCGGCTACATCTAACTACCCCAATTAACGACAAAAATGTTGGATACAGCGTGACAAAATGCTTTAAAAATAGCATTTTATTTAAACGGCTCGCAAGTGAGTGCAACATGCGGCATGTGGACTAAAGTAATTAGGAATCTTGTTAAATAACTTTGCGGATGTAACAGTGATACCGAGTCTCTATGTGAAACTCAGTCAAGGTCGTCGCATAAACATCGAAACCAAGTTTACGTCGTACGACGTGCTTCAAGGAACCTTAATGAGAATATTTGTCGGAAATTCGTCTAGATATTCAATTAAAAGATACGAATATAAAAACTGGTATATGCACGTTTATTACATATTGTACAAATAGAACTTAGTTTTTACTTTGAAAATTCGTGCCTTTTGTTATATTGAACTCATTTAAATAATATATACGTTGTTTACCTTTAGATTACAATGCAAATAAAATCGATCACATTTAAAAGATTTCTATAAACATAAAAAAATGAAAAGTAATTACAAAATTCTAGAATACCGAAATTAATATGAACAAAACATACTATCACAGCCAATCTAGAGGCAACTCAAAATTGTACAGTATCCAGAAGAAGAATGGTATGACCGCTACTATTATATTGATACAATTCACACTAAAAAAGAAACAAAGAGAATTCAATTAAAATGACAAGAGTGCTCAGTGCACTACAACGTCATAAACTGGAGCAATTAAACGAGCGAACGATGGCATCCTCAGAGCATTGTGAGCCTTCCGCTTCGCTTGAACATCCTTATCTATTGAAAGACGACGACGAAAAAGATAAAAAAATGAGTTTTCGTTAATAATCTATACTAGGCAATAGTACCAGTTTTATGCATATTATTCGTAATAACTTAATAAACCTTTATCACTGATATGATATTATTTATTCACTAGACACTTTCGAAAATTACTTTAACGATTAGAAATCAAGTTTATTTATTCACTATTATTGTTCTATGGTTTATATAACTTTAAATGACACATCATTTTAAATTTACAAAAGGAACGCTTAACTGTGTGTGTAGCTCGTACAAATTCCTATCAATCTATGAATTTATAATATAGGTATGGCGACAAGGCGTACGTCTCAAAGATTTCATAAATAGTGTAAGACAATTGTCAATGTGAGCGAATTTTATAGAAAATAAAATAATAATGCCCACATAATTATTTATAAGAGGTGAGGGAACGGCTATAAAAAGTGACGTTTTTGATGGATCGAGTCAGTACCTCGTTAGTCTGCTTCCCGGAAGGTGTAAATCTAAGACGGTGTTTAAGTATTTAAAATCAGTGTCAGTGCTGAAACTAGGCGGTAAAAATTGTGCATAAGTGTAAAGTGTGCGGTGTAAAGTGTACGAATCGTGTAAAATGTGAAAAAGGAACAATAATCTGTGGTTATTAAGTACTAACTTATACTTTTCTCCTGACATATTGACAATAGATACGTTTAAAAAAAAACAATCGGAACATTGTTATTTAAACTACGGAATTACAATCCTAAGGTTTTAATAATTTTCAAATTAGTAATCTTACTTGCTGTGCTGTTTATAGATGGCATTTGTTTTTATACTAAATTTATTTGAATATAGCCAATCTAAGAGGTAATACTGTGCACACAAATAAAAATAGAACAATCATATAAAAGCTTTAAATATAAAAAGTAAAAATGTGTGAAAATGAATCCCCCAGTAACGGGAGCATAAACTAAACTAGCTTATTATAATATAATCTAGGTACTGAGTAACTATAAATAAAAACAGGTTAATTTCATTGAAGATTTAATGAAATATTATTATTTGTGATGATACAATCGCATCAACCAACCAACACTATGTAAATCTAATTAAATAGAACATACTTTTACGCAAGTTTAATACCTATGAAAAGTATAGAAAAGAAATATCTACCATACTACAATATACAGCAAAAACTATAAAGGTAATTCCAAATAATATATTTTTATAATTACCATTCCTAAGTAAACTACTAAATCAGCGGCTTACCTCAACAGAGCAGTTTCTTCAGAGTTAGCAGTTGGCATTTTTGTTAGGCTATGATCTGCCTTCTGTAAACTCCTCTCTCTGAAATAGCGCATTGAGATATACAAAATGCATACTAGTAACAAAAAACATACCAAGCCTTATTTACATTACAATATCTCTAAACTACATTTAAATATAATAGTTGGTATGTTATTCATGCTAAATGTACATTACAACAAACAAAAACAAAAAAATGAGTGATAGTTGTGAGTTTGATTCCTAGTTAGAGAAATTAATTGTTTTTATTTTCTCACTCTCTTAATAATATAAGCTGAGATGTCCACAGGACACCCAGCTATATGCATGACACACGGTGAAGCAAAAGAATAAAAATAATAAATGTGTGTAACAGTGCAATACTCTTTCAAAGTCGCGCGCGTCTGTGCGTGGTTAAAAATGGGTTCAAGGCAATATTTAAGCTTCGCTCTGAAGCGCAGATTAATATCACATTAAAAATAAATTAAATAAACATAAGAAAATTAATGCACTTAGAAAAAAGGAAAATGAAAACGTTCGAACGACAAAGTTCGAATGTCCACAATTAGTTAGTTCAAATAATTTAAAAATTATATGATAGAGTTTAGACGACTTACCGTAACTTTGGTGCAAGTTTGACTAGTTTTAGCAGTAGTGGCTAGTATCGGTCGTCGATGTTTGCTGGAGCACTGTGACAAGACACTACCGGATAGCAGTCCCGACGACGAGTGAAGACTGAAGAGAGCCCTTGCCCTATGCCACCGCCTGCCGCCAGGGGTGCCGCCACTGCCCGCTCACCGCTGTCGCAGCTTACTTCTCGCCGTACGTAATACGCATGCGCGTACAAACACGTCAATTATTCAATTTAAACTAGCTTGCGTAGTTCGCGAACGAACTAGTTCGAAAGAGCGCTCTCACAGATGAACTATGCGAACTAGTTCGCTTATTGGCCGCTCCACAGTTCCTTACGAACTGTGGACCAGCCTATGCAATGAAGAGATACACAGAATGGCAAAATTGAGTGGCAAACAAGGTAGGGGAACACCTCGGTCACTTAAAAAGCATAAGGACCCCCCGAAGGGCATGTATGAAGAGGTGACAGTGGACGAGGCGCATGAGGTATGTAGAGACCGTAGCGTTTGGCACTCTGTTTTTCCTGACTGTCTCGCTAGGGATAAAGCTAAGTTGAGTACTTGTCATAGATATATTTTGTTAAAAGTAAAATGTAGTTCAAAATTGATTAGACTTGTTTTATAAAATATATATTATATGAATTTATTATTTTCAAATTGTTTTATAATTTATATATATATATATATATTACGCATAAATGTATTGCGCAATAGTTTACTCTAAATTTGGTTACTATGCACAACTTAATACTATAATATTGTATATTCTTAATAATTTGGCATAATATATTAAATGATATATTTTTTCAATTGTAAGCATAAAAAGTCTATTCCTTACCACTGGCGCCATCCAGTGTAGTTTTTTGTCAAACTAGCTTTACAGTCATGTACAAAATGTTTCGTAGAATCCCCACCCAGGAAGAAAAAAGTTTAGGACAGAAAATGTAGATGACGCTTATATGAAATAAATTGAAATTGCTTGTTGTTGTTATTTTATAAACATTGCAATTACGTGGAACGTCAATCCGATAGCGTTGGAAACATATAGACGGTATGAAATTTTATCGTGTTTTTTTTTAAACTAGCCGCTTTTGATTTCTACCAATATTATAATTATTATTAAATGAATAATGCATTATTGTTACAACCGAACGTTGTAAATAATAACACAAGCTTACTAAAGATGCTAATTTAAATAACTTAAAACTGTTATCACTCGTGTGATTGTATGCAATGACACGGATCTAGAATCGTTTACCGACTGTGAACGCGATGGTTGTGGATGGGTACGGTCCTTCTCATTCCATTTCGCAGCTCTGTAAGTTGTCCAGGATGTGGTGAATGGAAGTACAGTTGGTTCAATCCAGCGTTGCCAGATGCCCTGATTTTGGCAGGACGTCCCGATTTTTACTCCAAAGATGTAAATGTCCCGATCGGGACACGTATTGTCCCGCTTTTCACAGATTCTACGTAGTGTGAAACATATTTTTTATTATTTTAAGATTTTAAATACTTACTAATGATTTATTTCATCTCATAGATATACAAATAAGTATATTCGTAAGTTACGTATATGCTGAATACTTAACAGGCATCACACGCAGTTTCATTGTTTTATATAAGCATCAACCACTTAGTACTATAATCTACAGTGATGTATATAAACAAGCACCAAAATCTAATATGCGTATTTGTTCTTCATAAATCAGAATACGATAACAATCTAAGCCAATCGAGAATCAAACCCGGGCGCAAATCATGTGTAAAAATATCTTACCTGCGAAAATACGTAAGTCGACAGAATATAAATTATAACTATACATAAAATAGTTGGAAATAAATAGGTACCTTATGAGCGAGCTAGCACAATATATATCCATTACTGTTTGTTATTCTGAAGGCATTGCGTGTTGAGTGGCAGAACTCAACGCCGCGCTTTGCCTGTATATAAACGTCAATAAATATTTCACTTCACTTTCACTATATATATATGTATATCACATTATATAAGTGTATTTTTCATATGTATTTTATTATTACATTGTTTTAAGTGTATTTTAATTATTAATAATGTACTAAAATACTTTTTTACATAGATTTGTTACTTATAGATATTAAAATTGTTTTGTTCATGCTCTTATCATGGCTCATTGTACTCGGTTAAATCTAAATCAGTATAATATAAAGTGTTAAATAGTATTTGCTTATAGGTCCTTTGTACATTTTGTCTACATAAATGGCAAATAAATAAAACATCTTTTTGCATAAAATTTGTTTTTTTAATCCTAATTAAAACCTAACAGTTTCAAAGATCACAGATATTTATAATAATACTATACAATTTTAACATAATATTTTTATTTAACATTTATAAATATTTCTATAATAATTTCACTCCACAATAAAATTAAAGAAAAAGAACAAAACAATAAAAATGTAAAAAATTTACATTTATAAGTATGATGTACTACATAAATTAGAAATTGAAATATTAAAGATTAAAGTAGAAAAGGCCAAAGGATTTACTTTAAAGGTAGTCCTTCAATTTAAAACCTTTTGGCTTTTTCTAGTTTAATCTGTAATATTTCAATTTCTAATGCATTCTTCTTTCTTTCAGACCTTTAGGACTGACAGAAAGGTTTACCTTTGTAATTCAATCTTTTTTTGGTAATAGGCCAACTCAATTTTTTTTAAAATAAATTCTTTTTAGTGCTTTTGCTGTATGTATTTTTGTGAAGGTGGTTCTTTGCAATTTTTGTTCCGGCTCTTTGGTTTTTTTTTCTACATTTTCGCCTGAAAAAAATAATTTTAATGAATATATTTACCAGATTACGTTACCAGATTCTCCAATCTCAGACGACAACACAAGCTGCTTCAGAATCAGATGCGCAAAGTTTGCGAAGAACATATGGAGTTGACCACCATAGTCCCGTCCCAGCAGCGCCACATAACTGCGCTTTATATGATCGATTTGCAGAATACAGCTTCTCCAGTCTCTACAACATTATTGGCAGATTAATTAAATCAATTTAAATGCCTCATTCTTTCTCTCATAAACACTTTGGAGCGTCAAGTTAAATTTCTTGCAATAGAACTAGATAAGCAAGAGATGAGAATAAGGCGTAAAATTGTGTTATTTCATGGTGTGCCAGAACAAAAATCAACACGAGACATTGTGTGGTTTGCGAAACTTAAACTTGTAGTGAATATTTTATATAATATTTTTAAATACATAAAATTAATTAGTAATAATGGCGCACTTGCGACAGGTGGATAACTTTCTGTGAAGATAACATTTCGACTACGTAGAGTGACAGTAAGGTGATTTTAAATGCCGTACCGCAGATTACTCTCCGCTAAAATTCAAGGTTTCGATGACGAAGTCACTGTTGTTGACGTGTACGATTTAGCATCGGATATTGGAAAGGAATGTGAAATAATTATTGTTCACGACGCCGCTGCTTAAACCAAAGGAATGTCTCTAAACGACTTCCTTTTAACCCAACCAGCCCTTCTTCAGTCGCTTCCTAGCGTCATGATGAGATTTCGCCGTCATGCTTTCGCTGTATCAGCTGACATAGCCGAAATGTTTATGCAACTCAATTAAGTTCTAAGATAGGGATGCCCTTCGCTACCTGTGGCGAGGACACCGGCGCGAGGGAACTCTTTAAGAGTATCGTATGACGTCGATCATATTCGGAGCTGCCAGTTCACCATGCACCGCAATATTTGCTAAAAACTGGAACGCGAGAAGATACATTGATGAACATCCAGAAGCAGTGGAAACTATCATCCATAATCACTATATGGATGACTATTTAGATAGTTTTCGAAGTATAGAAGAAGCTATACAAATTTCCTAGAAGGTTCAAAATATTCACAGCGAAGCATGTTTTAAACTCTGCAAGTGGGTCTCAAATATTCCTAATATAGTAAGAGAACTTGAAACTCAATCAGATAAAACAGAAGCTATTAGTTTGGGTACCAAAGAAGAAAAGATTTTGGGTTTAATGTGGAGACCATCGATGAATTGCGTTTCAATTTAAAATTAGGAAGATTACCGGCCAGTTTATTAAACAAATCGACTCCTACGAAGAGAGAAACTCTAAAAATAGTTACGTCGCTTTATGATCCACTTGGTTTCGCCTAACTCGCTACTATTCGTGCTAAACAAATTCTTCAAGAATCATGGCGAAGAATTATCGATTGGGATCAACATCTAGATGAAGATCTTTCAAAACAGTGGGCGGAATGGATGCTACACCTTCAGAACATGAAAAATGTGAGCTTACCTCAGTGCTACTATGGTTATAGTGATGCAACATCTGTGCAACTACATATATTTAGCGACGCCAGTGAAGTAGCCTACGTAGCAGCTGCTTATTGAGTCTGTCAATTCCTCGCTTTCCTTCGCATAGCAGAATCTGTCATAAAATAGCATCGTATCAAACTATAACCAGAGTAGCACTGAGGTAAGCTCACATTTTTCATGTTCTGAAGGTGTAGCATCCATTCCGCCCACTGTTTTGAAAGATCTTCATCTAGATGTTGATCCCAATCGATAATTCTTCGCCATGATTCTTGAAGAATTTGTTTAGCACGAATAGTAACGAGTGAGGCGAAACCAAGTGGATCATAAAGACGTGCGACAGCCATTACCAGCTCGGCTGATTCTGTTCTCCATTGCTCCTCGGTAGCCTCTATTTCCTTTTCAATTCTTTGCCTACATTCTGCCTGCTCGATTTTGTGATTCTCCAATGAGACTTTTGCAGTTAATTCATGAAATGCTTCGCTCTCTTTTTCGTTGCGCACAGCCAAATTTTCCAATAATTCAAGCACATTCATAAATTTAAGTATCAGAGCTGTAACGGCTTCAGGGCTTCAGGCTCCCCAGAATTCGAAGGGCAGCCTGAGTTAGCAGACTCAGGGAGGGATTCTCCAGCACCGGAGGTGCTGGTACCCTCCTGGGGTAGTATCTCTTTAAGTGCAGCTTTCATATTCCAAGGAGGGGTGGGGGTTGGGCTCCGGAGCCCGGCATTATGTAATGCGAAACGCAGCGGCATAAAGCCACTACTTAAGGCCGGTTTTAAATGCCGGGGGTGGTAAAGGACCGGTCGAGTCTGCCCATGCGTGTTGCCATTGCTGGCGACGTGACTCTCCCACTCGTACTTAAGTC
>DWGR01003646.1:0-11927 GCA_018247715.1 Heliconius burneyi | reverse complement strand
AAGACTGTGGTATTTATTTACCAACATTTCCGCAGGTATAGGAATTTTTAAGTGCAGGTTCGGTATAGGTTAGGTTAGTTATTTTCAAATTTAAAAGTTTCAAATCTAACCTGCACTTCAAAATCGCCTAATCTGTAGCTGCGGTGGCGTTAGTACATAAATGATATTTTTTACCATTTACATATTTCGAGCCTACTGTTGTAGTTTTTGAATTCTATGGTGAATTTTTGCGTTTCACAATGTCGGTTCACAATTTTTCGATAGCTTACAATTTTCCAAGTAAAATTATAAAATGATGGTGCCTATAATCTTACAGTGATATATACAGAATCATGGTTTAAAGTAGTATGTTAATTTTGTATTTTTAGTAATTCAGACATACAGTCTACTGGTATTTTTCTGCTGTCATCTGTTAAATCTTCATCTTTAATAATCATTAATGAAATCTATTTTTTTTTATATTTGTGAGATAGTGTTTATATACATACATAAGTAACATATATAAGTCATTAATACTATTCTAAGCTGCTGGTCATTCTAAAGGCATTACTTGTTGAGAGGCAGAACTCAACGCCACGCTTTTGCCACGACACTAGAAATGAAAATATTCATTTAATCTGCTCGAACCCACAACCTGTCGCGTCTATAGTCACACATGTTCCATTACACTATGACTGGCCTCATAAGCAAATCTGTATTTCAAATGTTAATGAATTAGTCCGATATGAATCGCAATCGGCCCACTTAGTGCCATTATATGATAGGCATTTTGAGTCTTGGAAACGATGCGGGTGGCTGCTTTGTTCAATCTGATAACATTAGTTTCACCGATTAACATTTTTCCACGTAAATCTGTAGGGTCACAATAGGCGACAAAGGATCGACCCTAAATTATATTTTTAGTAAAGTGTGATAGGGAAATGAGAATATAATTTGTGCCGGATATAAATTATACTGATTAGAAAGCTTATACTGGTGGACTTTGTTGGAAAATATGGTCCAGTTGCTACAAAGGTATACTTATGTTCAACTATTTATGGTTAATTTTGGGTGATTCCGGGTATTTGAGAAAACTTTTTTATATTTTTAACGTATATTTGGGAAATAGTTTTTTTTTTTTGGAAATAATCAGCCAAATAACGAAAAATCTAATCTATGTTTACATTTTACGTTTTAAATATATTTAGTAGTAACGCATATTTGTGGAAAAGTTTCCTCACAGGTATCCACTTAGTGCTTGCATTTCTTCAGAAACATAGTACCCCCTTACCCACCCAACCGGTGTCGCTGTAAAAGCCAATGGGTGTCGCTGTATAAACCATTTGGAAACAATTAGCACAATAATAAAAAACATACTCTTTTACTCGTATTCTATTTTACATCAAAAATAATTGAAAATACAATGTAAATCGCATTACGGGTACGTCCCAGATGTTGGCAGCGATCCATATTTGAGTGCATCAGGACTTGCAATACAAGGCTCGCGCGGTTCGCCGTGACCGTACCTTAGCCTCTCGGATGACCTACAGTACTGGACTTAAGCGTTAAGCCTTTTCAAAATGTTAATTATACATCGACCTTTGCATTTAATGCTCGTTTTCCTCTTACATATCAAAATTCACGGAAAGAATGATATTAAAAACGTAAAAACCTTAAATTAAAGGTTATATGTACAATTCAGGGTGAAATTTTAGGGTCTATTTACCTTATTATTATAGTAATGTACTATATAAAAGTGTATTATCTAAAATTTATTAATATACATAGCAGGAAAGCTATACAGCAGGGTAGGCAGAGAGAATGAAGAATGGAGTATTTTAACACTAGGTGAGTAAAGACACTCCGTTTCCCCTTTTCCGCCAAATTCTGGAGGCGATGCGTGTTTAGTGGAGTAACTTAACGTTGCGCTATGCGTCGACACCAGAGCTAAAAAATGATAAATAAAAGGAATCCGACGAATTAAGTTCCCTTTCCTTTTTTTGAAAGGCGGTTAAAAATATGAATTTAAATAAAAACACTTATGATATAATTTGTATTTTACACAATATTACGTAACATAAGGAGTTAGCTATACTTGCTTATGATTAAAGTTCTGTTAGCTGCCTTTATGATAATCACTTGGGACAACAAAGGAAGATACGTGAAGGTATTTCACGACACCAACCTGTGCTAAGCAAGTTATTGTGCAAAATATAACGAAATTAAATTTTGATATGCTTGTGTTAAATTATATATTTGGTCATCCCATCTTGTTGATAACTAACGACTTATATCTAGAAGATCTATCTTCTATCTTCTTAATACCTGTCTGAAGCCCGTCGTGGCGCAGGGGCACAAGCGTGTGAATGTAAACGCAACAGGGTGTGGGTTCGAATCTCACTCGAGTGTATGAAATATTTAATATTTTCGTTTCTTCGCTCTATTGTAGAGGGAAAACCGTGGCGTTGAGTTACGCCACTCAATAGGCAATGCTATCAGAAGTCAGTGGAAGGTGGGGATCGGAGTGTCTTAACACTAGCCTCCCTTTGCCTACGACATATGGCGAATACAGCGTGTAGTTGAAAAAATAACAATATACTTATGTAGGAATTATTACAAAATCAGCATTTGTAACAAAAATATGTACAATGTGAATATTAATTACCCGCTCAAATGTGTTCTATTTAAAATATGTTATTCACTATTTTCATATTATTTGGTATGTATGTACGGAGCATCCTTTGCTAGATTTACTCTCAGTGAAAAGATCCCTCTTTTAACATTTTAAGTAAAAAAGTGGGGTTAATTTATTATTTTTCCATGTATTTTTTTTCCAGGGGGTGGCCCTTACAATCGTTAAGTTCCTCACAGGCAGCCACTTAGTGCTTCCATTTCCTCAGGGACTGAGTACCCTCTACTACCAACCGCTGTCGCTGTAAAAGCCAATAGGGCTAACAGCATTAACCTCATGTTCGAAAAAAAAATCTATGTATTTGAGTTTTAAATAAACTTTTCAATGATGATAAATATGAAAATAAAATTTCGTAATAAGACGTAGAAGTTTGTGTATTACTCTAGGCAGAGCGGGACTCAATATTTAATGATTTTTGAAGTACCTAACGACTAACGTAGATTTTAATTGATATTGTACTTTATATATGTTAGTACTAGCTGACCCGGCGAACTTCGTACAGCTTAACAGTCATATCTTTTGATAGAGTGAAGCGATTACAATGAAATAAAAACTAAAACCTACTTTGAGCTACTTGCAATTTTTTTGTTTAAAATTTGTTGTGTACTTTTTAAGTGATACGTGTTCACATAAGCAGACAAACATACAAAAATTCCAAAATGGAAATGGATTCTGTTAGTTATCCTTCAACACTTTGGCTATATTTTTTAATATTTTCAATATACAAAAACGACTTTTCTACAGATTTATTATAAGTATAGAATAGATTTAGATTCTAGATAATAGATAATTATTATCTAAACTACCATATTTTCTAGAATTGTCTTAATGGATATTGAATGTAATAAAATATTCATAATTTAGAACATGTTTACTGTTGTCCAAGTGAAAAACTATGATTATAGCGAGGCTTCGTCATGTTAACATTGCCTAGAGACCATTGATTACAGTCATATAGGACACCATTAGGACAGTTCAAGGTAGTAGAGTTGTAAATTCTGGATACGCTTATTAAAACTACCTTTAAATTTTCACATAGGAATCATTAATCTTTTATTATAATTTTTAATCTTTCGCTATTATGGTTGTTCAACGAAGGTAAAGATTTACATAAATTATATGAAATATAAGTTAATTAAACTCAAAATTGCAGTATTTTTATAAGGTGTAGGGTAGTTCCGAAAGGCGGGTATTTAAAATAATTATTTATATATAAAAAACGCAGCAATATCCCGTGCTTTGGCAACATTCACCCAGAAGATACTTTACATATATATCTATATCAATAGTAAATTACCTATATGTAAGAAGAATATACCTAATACAACAGAGACTACAACATAAAATAAGTGGAAATGGAAAACATAAAAATTACCGAAATTAGAATTTCAATGACTAAATAAGAAGTCGATAAAGATGGACGTCTAGTTGTCATACATTATTTACGTCACTACATCTAATCAATCACATCGAAACACCGACTACCGACCTCAAACACCTACTGCTAACGAGTGTTTCATCTAATATTGTGATAAAAATATAATATTGACGTTGGTATTAATATATAAATAATGTTTATTCTAATGGAACTAGTTAAAAATTATGAATAGAACATTAGATTTTTTATTTAGCTTCACGCTGTATCCCGCACACAGCAGGGTAGGCAGACGAAACCTAGTGTTAAGACACGCCGTTCCCCTCTTTCTGCCGATTTCTGGAGGCATTGCGGGTTCAGTGGCAGAACTCAACGCCGCGCTTTGCACCGTCACCAGAGCGAAGAAATGGAAATATAAACGTAAATAAATAAATATTTCACTTCCTCGAGTGAGGATCGAACCCACAACCGTCGCTTACAGTCACCACACCCTTGTGCTGCTGCGCCACGATGGCCTCAGAACATTTCTAGATCTTTGAAAGGTTGTCATTTAAAAACAAGATTTTTTGGATTCATTGAACATAACTTTTTTTAAGCTTCTCGTTTTATCTCGTATGTAGCAGGGTAGTCAAAGGGAACCTAATCTTAAGACACTCCGCCGCTTTATGGAGGAATTGTATGTTAAATGGCGGTACTCAACGCTGCGCTTTACCTCGAGTCTCGACACCAGAGCGGAAAACATATCCTCGAATGGGAATAGACTCGATAACCTGTCGCGTTTACCATCGATACAGTGGCTCTGCGGCACTATTTGCAAATGTAGGTGATTTTTTAACACAAAAGCATATAGAAGACTTTCTTTTATGAACTAAGATATTTAACCGTACGACATGTGCGATTCTTTTCGAGGGTAACTGTTTAAAATTTCAATCATGTATTTATTAGGATACACTTCTATAATGGTGAATGTTTAAATGGACACTTACATAGTACAATTACGTATTCAGTTTGAGTGCTGAATATGTTTTCTTATAAGCTTAAACTTCATTAATTTTCTGTTGTCTGTTTCGAATTATAATAGGAGGATATTGTATATTTATATATATATGTAGGTTTAATATGTATGTCCATAGACTGTAGAGTTAATCTATGTTCCTTGAAATAAATAAAATAAATCGGCTTCACGCTATATCCCGCATACAACAGGGTAGGCAGAGGGAACCTAGTGCTAAGACTTCTTTCAACACTTTCTGCCGAATTCTGGAAGCATTGCGTGTTGAGTGGCTCAACGCTGCGCTTTAAATAAATAAAAAGTTGCCCATATTATATTGTAAGAATCACAAGTGTCGTAAGATCTATTTATAAAATCTAATTAAGAGATGTAAATACAATCTGTGTTTATCTTATCTATCATTAAATTTAATAACTTAAATAATATGATAATAACTATTTAAATAAATAGCAAGTTTTTTATAAGTACCTACATATATTTATAAGCTCTATTTAATTATTCGTTATACTTAACGAATTTTCATTTCATTTATACCACAAAGCTACCTAGGTAGCTAGGCTAGCTAGAGCTAGGCTACCTAGAGGTGAAATGGTTTCGAGACATACCAATTACATTGTCACAGAAAAGTAACTGTTTTTGTATAAAATGTGAACATGACATAAATTAATATGAAATTTTCACTATATTAATGTTCTCTTATAATATTTTTTTAAAACTAAAATGCATTGCAGCATTTAAAAAACAACATTTAATAGGTTCAATATTCTGGAATCGTTCAAAAGTACCTACAAACAAACTCATAACGCGAGTCTTTACGATTTGTATATCGTCGCAACGGAGCCTTGGCCCGCTCGTAATCATAACGTGGAAACATTTAGCTGCTAAGACTGTGCCAAATCTAAATATTAAACGGATAATTGAATTTTTTATATAAAAATTGTTTACTTCTTAATATTTAGAAATACCTAAGATGGACGCGCGACAGGTTGTGGGTTCGATTTTCACTCGGGGGTATAAAATGTTAATATTATCATTTCTTCGCTCTGTTAAAACGGCAGATCGCGGCATTCAGTTCCGCCTCTCAACGGGCAACGCCTTCACGATTCTGTATATCTATAAATACACTTTATAGCTTACTGTATATCAATTACTACTCAAATTATATCAAGCAAAGTATCCTAACACTAGTTTCTCTCTAACATTTTATTAAATTAATAGATGAACGACTTACGTAAGTCTTTAACAATTAACTTATCTGCATTGTATATACAATGCATGTGGGTACTCAATGAAAATTATTTTAGTTTTAATTGTATTACATACTACTAAAATCTACATACCACTTGCTGTACTAAGAATGGGCGGTGTTAAAAGACACTAACAGCCAGAAATTCACTGCAATAAAATGTAGAGTACAAAATTATAGGAAGACTATCAATTTTTTTAGCTTCACGCTGTATCCCGCACATAGCAGGGTAGACAGAGGGAACCTAGTGTTAAGACACTCGGTTCCCCACTTTCTGCCGAGTTCTGGAGGCATTGTATGTTGGGTGGCAGAACTCAAAGCCGCGCTTTGCCTCGACATCAGAGCGAAGAAATAGAAATATAAACGTTAGTAAATATTTCACTTCCTCAAGTGGCAATCGAGCCCACAACCGTCGCGTTACAGTCAGCGTTACAATTACACTTTGTGCCGCTGCGCCACGGCGGCCTCAAATAATAATAAAATATTATAAAAAAGTATTTAGTGTCAAAATTATGAGTTTGCCATCAACACTTATTGAGGCAGTTAGAAGTTACATTTTTAAAATATTCTACGACATAAGATATAGCGTGAGGGTCTGCTATTACAATATTGAACTCCATGATTTATTAAGGACATCAGGGGCACTGCCAATGACGCTTAAAGTTATAGGTACTGCGTAATAGGTAATCATTTAAATTTAAGCATTATTACATATAATAGCTTAGATTTAGATCTAGGCTTTTATATTGCTTCTTTTTGGTGTAACACTTACTGTATAAAAATATTTAATAATATATATGCGGTTTCTATGGATTCTTAAAAGGGAAAGCTCTTTAGGATCACTTTGTTGTCCGTCTGTTTGTATGTCCAGGCCATTTAACTCAAGATTCCTTGGAGGTATGGAGCTGAAAATAAATCAAATAGATAGATAGATATACAGATATGTCATTATAATATTATTATGTTGTGTTTATGGGTTAAATATTTTAGTTTTTCCAGTTATGTCATTCTCTTTTGGTTCGATAAAGTGAGCTATTAATATATGAAATGTATAAAGTAGAATAAGAAAACAAAATTTTATTTTCCATTCTAATAACATGAAAGAATGGTTAGGTTTTTTTTATGGAAAAAACATGGCAAACGAGCGTACGGGTCACCTGATAGTAAGTGATCACCGCCGCCCACGTCACCGCGTAACGCCAGAGGAGCTACTGGTGCGTTGCCAGCTTTTGAGGTGGTTGGGCGTCGGAGCCCGGCATTACCTAATGCGAAAATGCTTGAAGTGATAACACCTAAATATGTTTATTTTTCACTTTCATGTTGTATCCCATATATAACAGGACAGGCAGAGGGCCTAGTGTTAAGATACTCTGTTCTCTACTTTCTACAGAGTCCTAGAGGCATTGCGTGTTGAAAATATCGAGGAAATCGAACCTACAACCTGTCGCGGTTACACTCACACACCTGTGCCCTTGCGACTGGCCTCGAATATGTATTAAATCACAATTTTAATTAACTTATCATAAAGAACATTGTTAGATGAAATTTTATTATCTCTTTGAAGTACAGCGCTTCGGCGTCACGAGTAAATATTAGTGGATTATATTATGTGGTGATAAAGTGGTCTTTAAATATAGTAACAAAATTTTGGCAATGTTTACTGTACTACACGATATGTCATTCAATTTTACTATAGAATGAATCAAAAGATAGATGTGTCTGCCATTTTTATCTGAATAAGGATATTTACCTAATCTTTGAGATATACGAGTATAAGTATGTAAACATCGGTAATAAATCATTGTTTCTCGATTTCTAAATGTATTATTTTGGATACCAATAATATTATGCATTTATCTATCTATCTAGAATACCCGTATGCGATGTAAATATAGTACCTATATACTATGTATACCAGTGTTGCCAGATTTTATCCAGATGCGGGATTTTGGAACATTTTAAGTAAGAAAGTGGAATTCTTTCGACAAAAAAGTTACAATAATGAAGATTTAATTTGTTATTTATTCATTTATTTGAGTTTTAAATACAGCTTCCTGTGGTGATTGATATCAATTTAAAATGTTTTTAATGGAAAAACGTCCGTATAGTTAAGCTATATTGTTTTGGTTTGCCATGTATTATAATATTCCTTACATGATTTACGAATATATTGTATTTCAATTAAATAATTATGAACTATCTCTTAACTAAAAATTTTAAATCACAAAGAAGTTCTCACAGTACGTGGAATAATTGTTGCCTGTCTTAACACTTGCTATGGAAGAAGCTTATTTATACTATATTAAATTTTCCAAAAAACTAATGAAATTATATTTTTTAGAGGCCGTCGTGACGCAGCGGCACAAGGGTTTGACTGAACGCAATGGTTGTGGCTTCGATCCCCACTCGAGGAAGTGAAATATTTATTTACGTTTATATTTCTATTTCTTCACTCTAATGTCGCGGCTACGCGCGGCGTTGAGTTCTGCCACTCAACACGCAATCCCTCCAGAAATCGGTGGAAAGTGGGGAACAGA
This sequence comes from Heliconius burneyi, assembly GCA_018247715.1. Taxonomy (NCBI): domain Eukaryota; kingdom Metazoa; phylum Arthropoda; class Insecta; order Lepidoptera; family Nymphalidae; genus Heliconius; species Heliconius burneyi. Next base: position 3,086 of record DWGR01003646.1, on the reverse strand, counting down.
TTGTCTGTTAAGACACTAGGTTCCCTATGCCTACCCTGCTGTTTGCGGGATATAGCGTGAAGCTGATTTAATTTTTGATTTTTAAAATTATATTTAATTTAGCAATTTTAAAAACTGCAATTTAATTTCATTTACGGAATATGACCGTCAAAGCTTTCAACCTTCGTAATTCCATTACGTTCACATACAAACATAATTTACTCACCTTATTGGATATTACATGATTACTAAACCACTAGTAATTCTCTCCTTTTATATACATGTATGTAAAAAAACCTATTTTAATTATCCGTTTGGAAAAATAAGACGTACTTAGACAATGTGAGGTGACTCGGCATGCGATAATTACATATTTATTAATGGAAAATAAGTTTAAATACCTACTTTGCCTTTGTGTCATGCAAATTAAAAAAGCAAAATAACTAAAGCTTTAGTTATCTAGCTTCACTTAAAGAATTAATTGTCTACAATCTTCCAATGCTCGCAAGTTTAATCGATTTAAATTTAAATAATGAAACACATGAGTAATAAAATATTTTATAGCTCAAAGATAATCTTTAGGTAATTCAGATTTTCATATATATATATATATATGTCTTAACAATTAACAATTTAACAATCTGCTATAATTCTCGTAGAGTCAATTCGGGGCACTAAGTAATGGATACAAACGGTAATGAAGTAATAGACGGCTTCCCTCAGGGGAGGCACGCCCGTTCGCGACACCACTAAATATAAACCTTTGTAGTTTTCAATTTTATATATGTATGTACATATGTATGTTTTACTTGGAAATATACTGGGAACACCCTTTATGGTATTTACCGCACCCTTTTCATTTAATAGATTGTGCATAATTGTTTAGAGGCTAGTTCTGACGCAGGGGCACTAAGTGTATATTAACTGTAAACGTGAAAGCTATGAGTTCGATTCCCACTCGAGGAAATGAACGTTATGATTTTAAATTCTTCGTTATGGTGTCGAGGCAAAGCGCGGTGTTGAGTCCCACCACTCAATACGCTATGTCAGAATTTGGTGCAAGGTGGAGAGCGGTATGACTTAACACTAGGCTCCCTCTGCCTACCCAATTCCATGCGGGATACAGCGTAAGGCTGATTTATTTATTTTTAATTTTAATTTACTTATTGTGAGAACATGTGAACACAATTTGATAATAGGTTTTGTTATTATAATGCCTATCTATTGTCATTTTGTTATAAAAAATCATATTACTCTGTATTATTACTTCCTTATTACAGAAGTAATAATCAATGCTTAGTATTGAAAGTTATCAATGTCTTTATTAAGGACAGTTGTCGCTGCGGTCTCTGACATGGAACTGGTACTGAATGTTACGGAAAAACCCATAAGCATAAACTTATATTAGGGATTTCCAAGGTTATACACTAATTCATAAAAAGTTGCTTTGAACGTTCATTGTCTACCTGTAATGTCTTCCTATGTTTCAGTTTTTACATAAAGAAAATAATGCAAGTAAAATATATTAATCTATCAAAAAATAAATGATTTGTAAATTTTAAATAATATTGCTACATAATATATCTTAAGGAATAATATAGAAAATTTTAAAGTATTTATCGAAAACTTATATAATCGTTTCAATTTAGAAAGGCTGTAGGTAGTACTTAATGCTTCAGTTGTGTCCTTGTCCATCGACTAAAATTCTACAATATTCTATTTGAACAAATCTCTGCTATTGTCTATATTTTTTGTGTCATCTGTTTATTGAATAATTATTGTACATCTCATGATATACCACTTCTTAAATCAAGCATTTTTCAGGGTACGAAAGAATCAAAAATATATATTTTGATTAGTTCGTTCGTATTTATGAATCAGCTTCACGCTGTACCCGGATGTAGCAGGGTACGCAGAGGGAGCCTAGTCTTAGGACACTCCGCACCTCACATTTTGCCGAATTCTAGAGTGAAAAATTTAAATATTAAATATTTTACTTCCTCGAATGGGAATCGAACCAACAACCTGTCGCATTATAGTCACACGCTGCGCCACAACTGAATTTATAAGCATACGTATAAGAATAATATTGCATCTTAAAATATTTAAAATAAGAAAGAATTTTGCATACATTTCATGTAATGCACTGATAAATAGCGACGTAGTGCTAAGTAAATAAAAAATCAAAATAAATCAGCTTCGCACTGTATCCCGCTTACAGGAGAGCAGGGAACTTGGTATCAAGACACTCCGTTACCCACATTCCACCGAATGTTTCGAAGCATTGTGTGTTGGGTGGCGCACTAACTTAACGCCGGGCTTTCGCCTTGTTAACAGAGCGATGCAATGAAAATAATATACTGATTGAAAATATTAATAACAATTCATTACCCCGTGTGGGAATCGAACCAACAGGCGTCGCGCCATTGCGCCACGACAGCCTCTAGTACAATACTATAATTATCTCGGTTTTTTGGATATTTACTGCCTAATGCTTGTAGTCCCGGATCACGCTTACAATTTGACTTCGTAATATTATGTAATTGTACTCGTATACCGAGAATCGAGAAGTTGTAACGTTTGTGTTACGCTCCACGAAACCCCATGATTCGGTAATTTTGTTATAAAAACTACAATCGTTTCCTATTAAGAGCGGGTTCGAAAAGAATCAGGATTGTATAAGTACTTATGTGGGTTTTTTGTTCGTTCGTCTTTGTAGTGTGATGGAACTGGGTACTACCAATTATAATGTTTTTGGGTTCCAATAAAAAACGCCGAAGCAATGTACACAATGATCTTGCATATTGATATTTTTTTTTATTCAGCTTTATATCTCGCGTATAGCAGTTCAGCCAAAGGGAATTTAGTGTTGAGACATTCCGTTCTCCACTGTCCGCCGAATTTTCAAGGTATTGCGTGTTGAGTTGCGGAGATCAACGCCGCGCTTTTGTTTTGTTACTAAAGTGGCGTTTACAGTCGCAACGCTATGCCACTGCGCCACCACGATCACTATTATCATTTTTCTGTGAGCTCATTGAAGCCGTCGTGGCGCAGCACAAAGTGTGACTTTAACGCTGACTGCTGTAACGGTCATGGGCTCGATTCCC
>DWGR01003645.1:0-11928 GCA_018247715.1 Heliconius burneyi | reverse complement strand
TTTTTTTTAATACTTGGAGTTTTTTCCACCTCGTTACGCTTATAGCATCGTTCATCATCTTTTTTTATCATTCTAAATAGTTTTTCCGTATTTTTAGAAACGTTAGTAGTGGGTTCAATCCACTCCCGTTTCCCTATTATAGCAAGACGAAACACCTGTTAGTAATACCCTTTCAAACAGAAACGAATTATCCAAATCGATTTAGGCGTCTTCGAATAATCGATGAACATATATAAAAAAAAAGATTCCGACGAATTAAGAAAGAAGAATTTTTCGGTGGTCGGTGACTAAAAGTCGGTGACTAAAAACGCGAAAGCTTACCTTTATATGCGGGATACAGCGTGAAACTAAAAAAAAAATAGTTATAAAAAATAACAAATCACACAGCATTTACCTCATCTGAAACAAACGTAACAGTCCGCAGCACTCTGCAAACGGAACGGGCTAATTTGATAACAAATGGTTGTACGTGATATGAGCTATAATTTGCACTTCACTGTATTACAAAGCGTGACTTCAATAAATGGGAGGCTTTTAAATTAGGAACATATTTTTTAGATTTTTATATGTGGGGAAACTTAGAGCATTTTGTCTCTGGATAGACACAGCCCCGACAACTGTCGGTGTTGTGTATTGAAGATCTAATCGATTTAATCTATTCTAAAATAATAATATACAGCTTCTCTTTTTCAACCCAGTGAAACTAAATAAAATACACTTCATTTTCCGAAAAGGTGCGTGTTAAATGTCTGTTTGTCTGCTACAGCGAAAAAATGAACATTTTGCACGATTATGTACTTAGTTATCAAAATTTGCTTTTAATAATAAATCAATTTATTAAAACTTAAAAATAAATAAATAAATCCGCGGCGTTGAATTTCGTCCCTTAATGCACAATATCACGAAAATGCGGAATGCGAATAGAGAGTATGGAAAAAGACCATTCTAGAGATAGAGATACCCTCTATCGTCAAACTGAAAAAACCAATGGAAGTGAAGTGGTTTGTTATAAGCTTTGAAACTTATTTAAAAAAAAAACACTTTAACGTAAAATATAAACGAATTTAAAATGATTATAAGATTACCTCTCCAAGGTAATTTTCATTGAGCTTAAGCCAAAAGGCCTTATATCGAGCCAGTCCCGGGCAAAACGCTCATCCGGGTAAGGTCAAGGCCAAGGGCCTTTCCTCGGTAAGTATTTTCATTTTACCCTCATTTGTTCGGCGAAAACGTTTCATAGCTGTTAAATGGTAGCTGAGCGATAGAGATGATTTAATTTGGCGTTGGGTTTGTAAAAGTAATAAAAATTAATGTGAAACTTAGAATATGAAAAAAAATTATAATAACTTAAATTATATTAAATTATATTATAATAACAGAAGCCGTCGTGACACAGGAGCACAAATACACGACTGTAAATGTCGTCTGTTTTGGGTTCGATTCCCAGTCGGAGAAATCAAATATTGGAAGATCCCTGGTTCACTCTGCCTGCTGTATGTGGGTTACAGCGTGATATTTTAAAAAACTAAGATTGTAAAGACACATAAAAGTCGTTCTAAACGTCTTCGATAAACAGACTATCAAATACAAGAAGAATTTTTAGTTTAAGCCATCAGTTCCTGAGATTAACGCGCTCAACCAATAAAATCCCTTTAGTATAGATTCCTACTTCAGTGTTTAACCAACCCTCATAATATACTTAACAGTATCTTATGTCAACCCTTACATATTCTGTTAAAAATCGATCAAATCCAAGGTTAATGCGGAAGAGTGCGGTAGTATCCTTTGACACATTGAAAAAAAACATTAGATAACACAAACCTTATAATATATAATCAAATTGGAAAAATTGGAAAAAAAGTTCTTAAATAAAAAAAAACAAAATATTTTTTTATTCAATTGGCTGAAACTTAAGTTTTCAATGTATGGATATTGTCTTTAAAATTATAGTAACATATTATTAGAACAAGAAAATTATTCAGATGAGTGGGGAAAATGCGAGTCACCACTCGCATTTTCTCCACTCATAGTCCGACATCAGTTTCCAATTTTCAACTAGACACTTGCGTGTAGGGGAACATTAAAAAAGGTATTTTCAAAATATAGGAACGGGCATAAACAGGATTTTCGTCAACGATAACCTCGTCAAAGTTCACGCTGTATCCTGCACATAGCAACGAACAAGGATAGGCAGAGGGAACATGGGAACCTAGTGTTAAAACACTCCATACCTCTTCCGTTCCTCACTTTCCGTCAAATCTTCTCTACACAAACGTACATATATAGAAAGTTCCATTAGATAATCCAGCAATCTTAAGCGTAGGACTTACGTGATAAATCATGAAGCTTTGTAAATTGTAGCGGAGTTAGCTCGGCATTATTACAAGAAATCAATCATTTAGCTTAACAATACGCTTATTAATTGCCTTCTTTTCTTGTGGAAAACGTTTCGTAGCCTTGGCTTTTTTATATTTAGCGGAATAATAGACGAAAAACCGTCCAATCATGATATTAAAAATAAAATCTTGTTATATAAGTCATAGAAAATCGATTGCATGTTTCGTTGTTTACAACCTGAAAAATAAATCTATACTGAAATTAACTAGTAATACCGTTCAAGAATAAATCGAGAGATAACTATTAATTACACCGCAAAAGACGAAAAATATTTTTTTAGCTTCACGCTGTATCAAGCATATAGTACAGAAGGTAGAGAGAACCTAGTGTTAAGACACTACGTACTCACGCGATGGCGTGTTGAGTGGCGGAACTCAACACGGCGCTTTACGTAGACAAGGAAATACAAAAGCTAAAAGAAAATAAGTTAAAAAGAATGTATATTCTTTATATTCATGTCAGCACCGACTCTAGAAATAACAGATTTTATTTGTGACATAATTAAAATGTTATTTTGTACAATTTAGTTTTAGTTTAAGTTTGCATAAAAGTATAATATTAAGAGGCCGTCGTGGCGCAGCGGCACAGGGCGTGACTGTAAAGCGACGGTTGTGGGTTCGATCGCGACACGGGGGATAGATTAAATACTAGGGAATGATGTCCCATCGCGCCTTGATGCCCGACAAGACCAAGTTTCATGAAAAAATATTTCAGTTCAGTTCAGTATTTTAAAACTTTTGAAAGTGAAATTCTACACTTATAGAGTATAATTAAACAAAACATAAAAAGATTACCGTAGCAGAGAATAGAATGTCTTAACTGTACGTTACCAGGAAGCCAAAAAAAACAGTACAGATCTATACCTCAAACCGTGGCGTTGAGTTCTGCCACTCAACACGCAATGCTCCCAGAATTCAGCAGAACGTGGGGAACAGAGTGTCTTAACAATAGGTTCCCTCTGCCTACCCTCGTGTGTGCGAGATAGAAGATGATTTATTTATTTTAGATGCTCTTCATTTACTAAAGTAAAGTAAAGCTTAATAAAAATAAAACAGCAGGGTTTACTTAAAAGCTCTTTATATACTAGGAATAAATATTTTCACACTTTTAAACAATAGCTACTTACTCGAGCTTCTTACAAACTGTCTAGAAATGAGACGTCTCAAAAGTATTTCACGTAAGAGATGAAACTGAGTAACTTGTATTATTTACATTTTAAAACATTTTGTACTTAATACTTTTCTTATAGCTTATATCAAGGTAGGAAAAGGAAACCTAATTTTAAGACACTTTCGATTCCCAGTGTGTGTAAAATTTGGGAAACATTGCGTGTTAAGTGGCAGAACAGAACGGCACGCATTACTTCGTCAGACATGTACGGCTACTGTAGAATATGTTTAAAATACAAATTTGAGAAGGTTCACGATTTTTCCCGCATCGCAGGAATGATTATAGCAAGAGTTTATATATAAATATTATTCTTCTGAGTGGGGATGAAACTAAAATATTTCCATTACGTAAAGCGCTGTGTTGAGTTCCGCCACTCAACACGCCATTGCTTGAGAATGGAGTGTCTTAACACTAGGTTATCTCTACCTTCCGTATTATATGCTTGATACAGCGTGAAACTAAAAAAAATATTCAAAAAATATTTTTCTTTGTCATAGGCATAAATAATGCGTAAGAATATCAAGAAGCAGCTTGCGGTTTTGTTCTAATATCGTCATGTAAGAATAATATTACTTACATGTGGTTACGCGGGTACCTATCTAAATTCTTTGAAATTAGCTACACTTTAAACCACACTTTTTCCCTTAAATTCTAATAAATCTCGAATATATATTTAAATATCACATGAAAATTATAAGGTGAATCAAGAGCTACAAGTTAAGAAAAACTACTGAACAGATCTAGATTAAAATGGAGTAATGTCTTTTAGCTTCACACTGTGTCCAGCATATAACAGGGTAGGCAGTGGGAACCTGGGAATTTAATCTTAAGAGACTTCGCTCCCATTAAGACACTTGCGTCCCCCATTAAAAATAACATGTAGGCAACAAAAAAATATATATTTTGTTTAATTTCACTATAATATATCAATTAGTTAAAGCGGATGAAGCCACGTTACGGTCGCTAGTAAAATATAAATGATAATTTTTTCATACAAAACGGCTATACTCCAGTATCCAGACAGTTCAACGTACCGGCGATGGCTTTACAAAAGAACTATACAAAATAACCAAAGACCGAACTTGGTTAGTGAAAAGCTCGTTACCGTCTAGCTTGTGCATATAAATTGGATTTTCATATCACTTTATAGGATTTTTCACTTTTAATTTTACCATATGCGTAATTAAACGTCGATATGGCCAAATTGAAGTCGGTTTATTACGCGAGCGGGGCAGACACATTAAGGACCACGTTGAACTCGCAAGAGTAAACTGCATACTCGCATCGTATTACCACCAATAAATAGGCGGAAAGGACCGAGCGAGCAGAAAGAGTCGAAATGAACTTGCTTGCTTTTAACAAAAAAGTTTCGTAAATACAGAATAAAAAACTCTTTTGTTGGTGAAAATGTAGTTATTTTATTTAAAAGACTAGACTCCTATAATGCATTACCCACTCATATCTCTTTCGCGATGGAAACCGGACTCATTTTCTGGATCAGGGATTGTTCCCTAAACAATGCGCCACAACGAAAAGTAGATTTTTTTTTCGAAAATGAGGTTAATGCTGTTAGCCCTATTGGCTTTTACAGCGACACCGGTTGGGAAGGGAAGAGGGTACTCTGTCCCTGAAGAAATGCAAGAACTATGTGACTGCCTGTAAGGAAGTTGACGACTCTAAGGGCGCCCCCTGCGGAACTCGAACCTCTTCTTGCGGCCGTCGAGCGGACTGGGGCGAATAGTAGAGGCTCAAGTAATTTATGTGTATTTATACACTTCTCTGTCTACATTTTTTTTCTGTCCATCATTCTTCTCTGTTCATGTAAAGAGAACAGCCTCACGCATTTTTCCACACACCACTACTACGGGTAGATACAAGCAGTGGAAATACAATTATTACACAATATATTACAATTCTCTATAACTTTCCTTCGAATTTTTGAAACACTGTGTGTTAAGTGGCGTAACTCAATGAGTTTGACAATAAGTTAATTATAATAATAATGTGTCAATTAAATAACTTACCACTACATAACATGGTCAAATGTGAAAAATGAGAAATACTTAGAAAACAAGAAAAACATACCGTATTAAAATTTAATACTATTTGTAAGATTTAAACTCGCTCTTCAGAAGCGAATTCACGAACATTAGTTTATGCCACGACAAAATTAGTTTTCCGCGACAGTGAACCATATTGTGGCTCTAAAATAACTCGACCTTAATTGCTGGCTCGAAACTTCAACTTTCTTATTAAAATTTACGACGATCTCGTAATGTGAATATTATCGAATCAAGGCCGAGAGCCCCTGTTATAATATCCAAGAGTTTTCTATATTAGGAAAAAGAAAAATGTTTTATACAAGCTTTTACCTGTGGCTATGCTCGTGTAGTCAACCGTTGAGTGTGACACACAAACATGAAACATTCTAGCTCTTATTTAAAAGCCGCTCTCAACTCTGAGCTCAATCTTGAGATGCCGATGAAGTGCCTGAAGTAACGTAGACTACACTTTTGTTGCTATTTCCTGCGACGTAATCCACGTCTTCTAATGAAATTAACTGACAATAGTGACAAACAACAAAGTGCCATAAGGGGGCCGCCGGTACAGTGTTTTACAAGGAAACCTTCACCTTGATTTAATGCAGCCTAGTATCTCAATGGAAATCGAATCGTCTTAACATTACGTTCCCAGTTTCCCTCTGCCTACCTTGCCTTATGTGGGGTACAACGTGAAGCTTTAAAAAAATTTCAGTTCGAACGAACCAGCTTTTGACATTAAATCAACCAAACAAACAAACTCTTCAGCTTTATATGTTCTGTTCTTTTGAATATGGCGTTCCGCCATGTTATACAACATAAAAATGCATGTTTAAAAGAGATCCAGTTAAAATACTGCCTTCACCTATAAGACAAAAGTATACATACAATATATAAATATAGGGGGTTAGTAGCTTTATATTATAAGTATAGACCCTAAAATGCGAAATAAATTAACAAAACATATAAGTCATTTTGACATCCAAATATCGACATATAATTCATACAAATGAACGTATTTTCATGTTAATACATCACAGTCGTTTGAATAATGACAATGATTAAGACCCGCTGTCGTATAAAATTTTATTTTTTGACTCCACTCAGCTGGAATATTTACGGTCTATATTTTTGTAGGTATAAATAAATCGTCGAGGTTATAGATAATGGTAGTTAGAGGAAGGTTACGTATAAAAAAATCATCTACATGCTGTATCCCGCACACAGCAGGGTAGGCAGAGGGAACCTAGTGGTATGGCAGAACCTAACGCCGCGTTTTGCCCTGACACCAGAGCGACGAAATGGAAATATAAACGTTAGTAAATATTTCACTTCCTCGAGTTGGAACAAACCCACAACCGTCGCGTTACTGACACATCCTACAAGCGCCACGACGGCCTCAAAAGTAAAAGTGATCAAGTACATAAATAATTAATATTCCACTTAACACGCTAAGTCAAATTGGGCTAAAAGTGGCAAAGGAGGGTCTGGACCCTAGCTTCCCTCTATCCACAGAGTTAATGCGGGATACAGCGTGCAAGCCGAAAAAATCGTTAAATAAACAAACTAATAAACATGTTTACTATAAGTTATAAATAGCTAATCATACCTATGGTATCCTTAGAGAACGTTCTCCAATTGACCTTTCATGACAATTGGCCCTAATTACGAACTACATTCAAAGCCAACGCTTACATTTGACAAAATCAACAACGTTTGTTTACCATGCCGTTTAATTTATTTACTTCAGAAATAAATTACAGACGCTGAATAAAGAGCGGCGTTAAGTTACGGTACTCACCACTCGATATCTTAAAAATTCCCACAGACAGTGGGAAGCGTACTGTTTTAAGCACTAGGTTCTTTCCGCTTACCACTTAGAAAATAACAAAACAACCTTTTATATTTCCATTTCGCCCATTCGATCATTTTAGATTATGATCATTAGAGCATTGCAGAACCTAACCTCGCACTTTGAGAGCAACCTATACGAAGAAACCAATAGTAAAAATATATGTGTCATATGGCATTTAGTACAAAAAAATATGAAGAATTCATTAAGATAATATTCTTTTCAACTTCTTGTTCTTAATCTATTATGATTTCGAAGTGGAGCGTACAAGCATTGTTTTCCTTCTGCCATTGTTTTATAATGTAAAGGTATTTCAGAATGTATAAAATGGATATTCCATTTATTATAGTTCGTTTTTTACAATTCTAAAATTATAAGGCATTCGATCTATTACTGTAATAAAATATATATAAAAAGGTTATTTACATATACGAGTACATAACGCGTGTATTCCTATTCTAGCGCAAATATATGTAAGGAAAGGCTTTTTATTTTTTTTATTTATTAATAATCAGCATCACGCTGTATCCCGCGCACAGCAGGAAAGGCAGAGGAAACCTAGTGTTAAGACACTCCCTTCCCCACTTTCCGCACAATTTTTGGAGCCATTGTGTGATGAATGTCGGAACTCAACGCCGCGCTTTTGCCTTGACAACAGAGCGAAGAAATGAATATATAGATTTGGATAAATATTTTATTTTCCCGAGTGGGAATCGAAGCCACAACCGTCTCGTTACAGTCATACTATTGTACCCCTGGGGCACGACAGCCTCTATTTTTATTTATTAGTGAAAGGTTTTTTTATTTATTGATAATTGGTACAAATTATGGGTAAAAGTTACAAAAAAAGAAAAAGATTTTATTAGCAATCTTAATATTGCCTATATGTATATTTTGATTTCCGCTAATATTTTTAAACTTAAATAAATATAGACTGAGCGACACTGACTTCCGCCAATCACGCGGAATGTCTCGAAAATTGGGCTGTGCTTGGGTGACGAAGAGTCTTAAAACTAGATTCCCTACCTTGCTATATGCGGGATACACCATGAAGTTACAAAAACAAACATAACAAAGAATTACAGAAAATTTATAATGCCTAGATGAAATGATATGTAAATTTATATATAAAATAATATAGAAATTTAAAAAAAATCTCTACAAAAACATGGTTTGTGGACTAAGTGGAAAATATAATTTATTAGGAAGTGACTACACTTGACCTAATTTTTCGAAAGCTCACATTTTCCAGCATGGCATAATGATGCTAATTAGTTTCGAATTAATTATAATAAATTTTTAGCCAACTTCAAAAATGGAGCAGTTTTGCAGACATAGAGAAACCATAAAGAACGCTATTTTGGTTTTATAAAATAATTTTACCCTCGTATTATATGTTTAATCTATTTATTATTTATTATATTTATTTATTTTTTCTCCGCTATGATAGTAATAAGATAAGAAAAAGCGTTGATGTGTTCCAAATTTAAGCGCAAAGGAACCACTCGCAACATCTCAAAATAAGGGGGGAAAATGGGAGACGGACTGTGTTAAAACTAGGTTCCCTCTGCCTATTCGGCTACATACGAATTATAAGCTGATAATTTAATTTTATTACTTTATAAGTGCTATAAAATTAAATTATGAAGTATGATAGGCAAAATGAATTTCCAAAATTACATATAAAACTAGTACTTCTCCAAGTCAATACAAATTGCCTTGGAGAATTAGAAAAAGATATTCTCACTATCACTAAACATATATATTCTATAGTAGTATAGAATTTATGATTCAACAGTGATTTCTTTCTCACTAAACAATGTTTCGACAATTCGTTGGAAAGTGGGGTATGGAGTGTCTAAGCGCTAGGGTTGCTCTGCCAGGATGAGCAGACTCCGCTTGTATGAGGAACACAGCAGGAAGCTGAACAAAAATAACTTTTCAAAATGGTACAGGCTGGCTATCAACATGTACATGCACATGCCCGATTAAATAAAGCATTTTACCAATAGAGTTCTCCCTGGAGTATCCAAGAAAAAATAAAAGCATTTTTTTGTCTTCACGCTGTATCCCGCATATAGCAGGGTTGACAGAGGTAACATAGTAAACCACTCTCGTTTTAATGACAAATTTCGAAGACATGTTGAATAGTGGAACATAACACCGCGTTTTTATATTAAAAAATTGAAGAATTATTTAAATAACATAACACAAAATATCCTTAGCAATATATCATCTTTGGATTTCCAAAATTAAAAAAAAACATGACAATTAAAGTCAGCCATACAAGTCTATAGCAATTCCATATTAATTCTATATAGTGCTAACCATTCTTCCCCAGTCAACCGCAGTGCGGATGCCGCATCGATCCCGTATCCCGGGAGGCCTCGTTGACATTACGCCTACTTTGCCACGTTTTATTGGGTTAGAGTTGTTTATTTTATTTGGTAGTGGAAATTGAGTTTCTTGTATGAATTGTGGATAACTTATAATATGTTGTAGCTGGTATATACTTTTTTAAGCTACCCGCAGTATCCCTTAGAAAGGAAGGTAGAGGGAATCTGGAAACCTAGGGTTAAGATACTCCCTTCCCATTACACACCGTTCCCCACTTTACGCCGAATTCTCAAAGCATTGTTGAAGGCACCGCTGCATAGTTGTTTTAAAACAAACAACGATATGTTATGGATACTTATATATTAGAACAAATATAATTCAAGTGGCTATATTATTGTACTAGTATATATAGTTATATTATTGTATAGATCAAATTTTACTTTTTATTTGTATGTATTATAAATTTACGTATAAAAAATTTAAACACAAGCCCATGCCTTCTTATCATACTGCATTGAAATTCTTATACGTGAAATGTTTTTACAATAACACTTTCAAAATGATACAGATATTCATTAAATAGTATTTGTTTTCTGTTGCCAAATGATCATTATTAGCTATAATATTTGGTAGCGGAAATATGGGAGAAACTACCTACAGAGATGCTAACAATATAAATAAGTTGTAATAAACGTATCTTTAGTACGAGTAGTACGCTTAACGCTTGAACGGTTTCCAAGAGGCGCAATTTCAAAGTTCCGTTACGTTAAAAAATTTAAACGTTTTCTAAAACATCTGTTGCCTTTACCCATTCCATAGTGAAACATTTTCAAATTATTGAAAATTATCATAAATGCCTATGTACTTTCAAATAGAAAAATATCTTCCGATATGTACATATATGCACAGGTGTGATAATAGCAAACGAAATTCTTAACATAATTGAAGTTCCTGAATAAAAAAATTATATATTTTTTCTACAGAAAGTGATTTTTTTATAGAAAAAGACAAGTCAAATGTGCGTACGGTTCTCCTGTTGGCAAGTGATCACCGTCGCCCACGATTCCGTTCAACACCAGAAGAGCTACAGGTGCGTTGCCGGCCTTTAAGGTATAGGTAAGATAGACGCACTTTTTGAAGGTACCAAGGTATCGAACTGGAAACACTGCCGCAGGTAGGTCATTCCACAGTTGTGTGGCGCGTGGAAGGAAGTTCCTACGAAACCGCACAGTATTGGAATGCCACGAATCCAAATTGTGTGGATGGTTTGAGTTTGTGACGTACTGTGCGGTTAGAAAATTCGGCGGCAGGTATCAGGTCAAATAGTTCTCCAGAACTCCCCATGATAAGTGCAATAGAGAACGCACAGCCAAGAGATATTTCTACACAAAACCAATGTGTCAAGCCCTGCACAGGTCATTGGGTCCCCAACGATTCGAACGGCTCTACGTTGTATGCGATCAAATGGGTCAAGCTGACACTGGGGTGCACCAGCCCAGAAATGAGAACAGTACTCCATATGAGGGCGAACCTGGGCCCTATACGCCAAGTGATACGAGGCTAAACTCGAATGGTTCACTAGTAAGTAACCTCTGCCCTTCAGAGGTTACTAGTAAACCAAATTCAGGTCAATATTCAGGTCATCATCCTTCTTTATACCAGATCGTTGACACCATAATATTGTCACCTATGCTACATATATCGGTGTAACTGCTAAATTGAGGAGGTGAATAGATATGAGGATAGAATTATTACAAGAGATTATTCAGATTCTTAGATTTTGATCATGTTAATAAAAACTAGACATGTATCGACTAGGTAAATTCGACTATTCTACAGAGCGCACGGTATCCGACTTCTCTCTGACGTAAGTAAATCTCTGATGTTCAAGACAACGTCGATGGACAAATCATCGGATTAACTTGGCTTAGGCCGAATATTCGGCCTTTTTCTAAACAACTAATTGGTAAGTCGGACATGAAAATCTGTACACATAGATAAACTATATACATACATATTCCTATAAAAAGTAGCTTCATTTCATTCTTACTAATTCAATACTCGAAAGCATATAATGACCACTTGTACTGTACAATGCATCATTAATTTAAAGCAAACAATGATGATTGTTAT
>DWGR01003644.1:0-11930 GCA_018247715.1 Heliconius burneyi | reverse complement strand
CCATTACAGCGGACAATGGCTTAAATATAGAGCAGTGTTTGACCCTCGCTGGGACGAATAGCCATCATTTATAACTAACTTTTATATAAATAACGTAAAAATTGCGGGTAAATTGCATATATAAATTGTTCTTACACTTTTTTTTAGTTACCCATTTGCAAAGAAAAGTAATAAAAAGCCATCGTGGCGCAGCGGCACAAAGGTGTAATTGTAGCGCGACTGTTGTGGTTTCGATTCCCACTCGAGGAAGTCAAATATTTATTTACGTTCATATTTTTATTTCTTCACTCTGGTGACGAGGAAAACTGTAGCGTTGAGTTTTGTCTCTCAACACGCAATGCCTCCAGAATTCGGCAAGTGGGGAACGGAGTGTCCTAACAATAGGTTCCCTCTGCCTACCCTACTGTTTGCTACAGCGGAGATACAGCGTGAAGCTGATTTATTTTAATTTATGAACTACAAGAACGTTGGTAGTTTTTAAAATTATATAATAATTGCTTCTCCCACGGACAATTCTACGTTGCTCTTTCCCCTGTCAGTAATGCAGATAATCTTTTTGTCTATGTTCCTGAGAATGGTACTGTAAATGTTGTTTAAACAGAAGCGCTGTAAAATATACTACCCGGCGTGAGCCTAAAAAAGCTGATGTGATAAAATGGATACAAAAAAGGACTGACCGATGCCAAGCTGTGGTTTTTATCTCCAAAACAATCCAAAATCTTTATGAAAGTAAAAATAATGTAACCTTAAGATATTATTAAAATTTTCTTATTATAAGCAAACACGCATGCAATTTATTATATTAAATAAAAAATCGTATTGTTTAAGCGGGCGAAGCCGCGAGTGGGTCGCTAGTATTATAATAAGATTAATTATCTTAGAGGTTTGGAACGTTTAATGTTGTTTACGTCTCTGATTTATATTACTAAATTGGGATGTAAAATTTTAAAGACATCTAATACATCAAATAAGCTCTTTTCTTCTATTATACCTAAATTAAATAGGTACCTACCTCGTTTTTTTTCTATTCATGCTTTACTTTGCGACTTGGCGAGTTTTAATAATAGTTATCTAAAAAATCAGATGTAATTTTTGTTTCTATAAAATTCATTACAATTACGTTATCAACATACGATGTTCTAGCTTATACCTACGGCTTTGCTTCTATGGTGAAATAGAAATAAATATTTTTTAATGAAGCTATTTAACCGGATTAATCGGGTATATTTAAGATTATTCATTTTTGCAAGCCCGACGTTTAAAACACTTTGCAGTAGTCCGTGGTCACTGGTAGACTGAAGTGGTATTCATCTGTTAGGGTGAAGGAACACATCTCCGACCAATCAAACAAACTCAACAACTCAGCTACTTTTTAGGGTTCGCTACCCAAAGGGTAAAAATGGGCCCTAAAAAGAAATAGATACATGTTATACAGTGAAATAGGACTGGACACGCGATGATAGAGAGTTCAATCCTTTTGCTAAATAAAACAGGTAAAGGGAAGAACGGAGTGTCTTAATACTAGGTTTTCTCTATTAATCATATAAATATCGTACAATGATTTTAACAACACACATAAATAACCGCTTCAACAAGACAACATAATTGAATTGGAATATGTCGTTAGGGCAGAAAGTAATTTTTCATTAAGTAATAAACTGGGTGAGGTTTGGCTGCGAACTTCGTAACTTATTTAGAAATAGTAACAGTACACAAATATGAGCCTTATATCTATAGTATTAAAATTGGAAATGCGTTTTCGATCCGAATTTTCCCAAAGTGAAATAATTTGAAGGTTTTCTTAATAGATTTTTCCTGTAAATTTTGTTTCGTGTGTTAAAATAACTTTTGGTTACTCTCGAACTGTATGATATTATATCAAAGTTATTTCTTGTAAAATATGCATTTCTAATTAAAAAGTGAGGCACTCGTGGGCACAAGGGTGTAACTGCAATGCGACGGTTGTGGGTTCGATTGCTATTTGTGGGAATGAATTATTATTTATGTATATTTTCAATTCTTCGCTTAGGCACAAAGGCAAAAATGCGGCATTGAGTTCGGCCACTCAACACGCAATGCCTCGAAAAAGTCAGTGGAAAGCAGGAAACGGGAAACACTAGGTTCCCTCTGCCCACCCGTTTATATGCGGGTTACTGCGTGAAACTGATTTATTACAAAATCCCAGGTATGAAGCAGATAACAAAGTCTATGCCATGTTTTTTTTGCATAGTTTTTGGTATTCTAAGCATTATTTAAATTTATTTCTTTTGTCTGCTCTCTGTTGAAACAATAAACTGGGTAGTTTACAATTTTTAAATTTTCTCCACGATGCTAAAGTATTAATACAAGACATAAAAAAATAAATCAAATTAAATCAGCTTCACGCCGTATTCCGCACACAGCAAGTTCAGGGGACCTAGTGTTAAGACACTTCGTTTCCTACTTTCCGCCGAATCCTGAAGGCATTGCGTATTAAATGGCAGAAGACAAAGCCGCCCTTTGCCTCTACACCAGAGCGAAGAAATCGAAATATAAATTTAAATAAATATTTCTTCTCTTCGAGTGGGGATCGAATCCACAACCAGTCGATTTTACAGTCACTCACTCTTTATATCTCTGTGCCACGACTTACATAATCCTCAAAATATAAATAAATTAATTCCCTAGAAAAATATTCCCAGTTTCATATAATAATATAGCGATAGCTGTAATGTATCTGGGTCGGCCGTGATTGATTGGTAGCATCGCTACATGAATCAGAGTAATCAGATTTCATAAAAACAAAGAAAAGTTATCGATCTTCGTAATGATTAGTTTTTTCGAATTGAGGTCAGGATAGCTAAGTAACATAAAAGACGATTTTTGCGTTTCTGAATAAAATGTAGCATATTGTTATGTAGGTAGATAATTTATTTTTTATTTGTGCTATATTTGGCAACTAATAGATCAAAATGTCTATCTTGCACGTAGCAGGGAAGGCAGAGGGAAACTGGTTTGCCATGCTTTTACCATAAAAAAAAAACTGGGAATCTACTGTTAAGAGACTTCCATTCCCCATTTTCATTTTCCGTCGAATTTTTGAGGTATCGCGAGTTATATTTCGGAACTCAACACCGCGCTTTGTCTCGTTAAAGACCACATCAATAAATATTTTAATTCAAAAATATTTATTGACTTCGTCCTTTCACTGTTAACAATGTTTGTGCGTTCGATCCACAATCGGGGGAATGATTATATTTAAAATCATTAATATTTCCTAGCTCTGGTGAATATAGAGCGACGTTCAGTTCTGCATCTCTACACATAATGTTTCAAATTCAGGCAAATAGAGGAGAATGAAGTGTCCTGATATTACGTTCTCAATACCTACTCTGAAGCGTAACTTAATAGAAAATATTTTTTTTTATCTTGGCACCTTCTCTGATTAAAATAAAATAATATCTACAATTAAAAACCTTTTAAGATCTTGCTCAACTCTAAAACAAAGTTATTTAAGTAGTTTCCAATAATAGACAAGCTCGTTGCGTCACTTCACCCACATGGGAAACTTTGAAAGTTTATTTGGCTAAAATCCAAGTTGAGAACTTGAGTTTGAAATTTTTAAGTTAAAAGTTGTTTAAAAAGCTTGTTTTAAGTTTAGCACTGAAGAAAGTGTTCATTAAAAGTACTTATGAAACATTTTTAAGCTTCATTAAAGAAAACTAGAGTCCAGTCGTGGCGCAGAGACACAAGCGTGCGACTATAAATGCCGCAGGGTGTGAGTTCGATCTCACTCGTAGAAATGAAGTATTTATTATTTTCACTCAAAACCCGATAGAACGGAGTGTTTGAATACTACGTTCCTATCTAGGCTAGGTAGGCTCTATCTACTTACCTTGCTATTCCGCCCGAAATATAGATTGACTCCGAAAAAAAAACTAAAAACAAATAATCAAATGTGAAATATTAACATTTTAAATTAAATGATATAATTTAACATAATATTAAATCAATTTTGTTTTATTTTATTTGTATTACAATTTTTATTAATTCTGAATTATTTTAGCTTCAAGCGGTCTGGTCAAATCGCTGAAAGCCGCTGGATGCGAGCAACGCATGATGTATTCAGTATCCAGACCGTCTGTACTCGTACTATGCCGCATGGGAAATACATACATCATATGGATTTTATTTCTTTTGTCTATTTAGAATTTGTATTTATATCTATTTTGGAGCCGTCGCTTGTGGATTCGACTCCCGCCCAGGTAGGTCCGTAAAATAAAGCATAGCGTTGAAGTCATTCAAGACGCGATAATTGATGTCCAAATTTAGCGCCCTTTCCCTTTACCTACCTCATATGTCGGATTTACGTTCTGTAAAGCTATTTAATTATTTTACGTAGAATTCAGATAAGATTTTTTTATATGTATAAACAATATTTATAATTTCAGTCAGCAATTTTTATTTCTTCTAAGATAATATAAGATTTCATACAAAAATCTGACTCCATTTTATGACAAGACGTAGGTCAAACGATTGCTGGAAAGTGGATTTCTTTGTGACGACTAGAATAAATGTACGCGAAATTCCTTTTTAGCTGACAATTTTTTTTTTTTCATTTAATGAGACACCTGAAGGTGTCACTCTATAATGATATCTTTCAAATTATACGCATGTTGACATTTTGTATAAGAGCTTCGTGTATAACATTTGAACTTAATTGATTTAGATAAATACAGTATAAGTTTTAAATATTACTGAAATATTCATTTCAAATTTATATTTTCATTTCTTCGCTCTAGTGTCGAGGTAAGGCGCGGCGTTGAGAACCACTACCCAACATGCAATGTCTACAGAATTCGGAGCAAATAGGAAACGGAGAGTTTTAATACTAGGTTCTTTCTGTATAAATAAATTTAGAATGAAGCTGATTAAATATTACAATAAATTATTCAGCTATTTGTGTAATTAATGGCTGCTTAGAGTATTTACGTTATTAGGATACGTTCACACGGAGAACAAAAACTCAAACATCACGTTAATGTTCCCGATAGGTATTTTATTTCAATATAGACCGTGACTCGTGGTTCCTACCTAGAGTGAGTGTTAGAAGAGGCAAATCTCGGTTGATCTTCGAAAATAGATACTAAAGGAAGATCACTTAGAAAGCATGAAGAACCCCTCGATGGCATGTATGAAGAGGTTGATAAAAGTGGATGAAGCGAAAGAGCTATGTAGATTCAGCATATGCATTCCGTTATCTCCGGCTTTCACTGGGTGTAAGCCGTGAAATAAGAAAATAAATAACCACAATAATGTATACTATTAAAAACATTATATATATATATATATATATATATATATATATATATATATATATATATATATATATATATATATATATATATATATACTGCTATTATGAACAGGTAAAGTTTGTAACTTTGATTGTTTGTTTGTAAAGGCTAATCTTCGTCCAGTATTCCTGAACCGATCTTGAAAATTTTTTCACAATCAGAAAGCTACAGTATTAAGGAGTGCTAAACAGATATTATTATGATTGAACAAAAAGTTCAGAGAAAAATAATGACATATGTTAGGTATTGACTGACTTGAAGTCAGCAGAAATTGAGCAAGATGCATAAAACATCACTTTACCGGCGCGCGCCGACTAAGCAGTTCGGTATATGTTAGACGAACATGATGTTCACCAAAAATTTTGATTTCTATAAGAGCAAAAAAAGTCCGTACTGTTAAGCTGTAGCTAGCTTTTATATATGAATGGTATTTTATTGAATAAAAGTATTTATGAGGCCGTCGTGGCATAGGGATGTGATTTTTGGTTGTAGATTCGATCCTCACTCGAGGAAGTGTTCCTGTGGAAGCGAGGAAGTGTTTTTATTTCCCTATCTTCGCTCTGGTATCGAGGCAAAGCGCGGCGTTGAGTTCTGCCACTCAGCACGCAATGCCTCCAGAATTCGGTAGAAAGCGGGGAACGGAGTGTCTTAGCACTAGGTTCC
The DNA here is from genome assembly GCA_018247715.1 of Heliconius burneyi. NCBI lineage: Eukaryota > Metazoa > Arthropoda > Insecta > Lepidoptera > Nymphalidae > Heliconius > Heliconius burneyi. The sequence goes on along the minus strand of DWGR01003644.1, from coordinate 5,931 downwards.
CTCAGCCTACCCTGCTGTGCGCGGGTTACAGCGTGAAGCTGATTTTTTTTTAATTTATGTCTACTTATACTTATTATGCTTTTTCGGCTTAGGCTTATATTTTCTTACTAATCCTAATAAAAACTGACAATAATAAATATTCATATAGTTCACGCGGGCCAAACCGCGTGGGTCGACTAGCTTATAAGAAAAATGTGCCTCGAACTGTTTATCGAAAAACCAATTTCGAATGAGCTTTACACAAACCTATAAACTCAAATGAAATTAGTGAAATGGACTTAACCCAGTAAAAAGCAAATCTGAACCGCGCAGTGTAATTACTTTCAAATTTAAATAGTGCGCGAAAAGCTAATTAGGTCTTTGTTGAATAAATAACTGACTATTTTACTGAAAGTTCCCTCTGCCTACCCTGCTGTGGGCGAGACGCATGCATCTGGTTTATATATATCTATATTATAATGTAGACTAAGAAGAAATTATTACGCGGTTGCTAAAGACAGCCCTGATATCCATTTATATTATCAAAGATCGTTTCATTCATTACTTATTGGTCAAAGGTAGTTAGTAACAATCGTGAAAACCCAATGGCGCATAAAACCGATAACGTTTGAAGTATGGGATCATTTAAAGTCGGTCACACACAAAAGTTTTATAATATATCGGCTATTTATTTCTACAAATCTTGCGTTTAATATTAACTGCAGTAAGATAAAAGTAACGATTGTCTACCATGCAAACAACAACTCGACAAAAATTCCAGTTATCCCAAATTGTGATGTCCTATGATTGTATATATACATCGGACTACTGATTTTAAAATGTGGAGGCTGTGCAGATAAAATCAAATAAACTAAGGAAAATATGGAAAAATTAAAAAAAATGTCAAAACCACGTATACCAAATATTCTACGAGTCAGGGCTTCAGTTTTTCCTACTTGAAAAAAGTGAGTAGATGAAGAAATACGGTCTTAAAATATGGTGGTGCAGAAGAATGGTTAAAACTCCAAGCAGTTCTTCTCTAGAGCTGGATTCAGAACCAACGAGTCCAATTCAGCAATAAACAATTTCTGTCCACTTACTCATATTGAATTTGATCCTTTCACCACTTAAAACTTATAGCTGCATCAAAGCCTGTAATGAAACACTTTTAACTGTAAGAATTTAGAGAAATACAAAAATATTTATTTTGTCCAATAGACTTCCTTCACAAACACTACCAATAATATATAAGAACCAATATCAGTTAGCACAGTAAATGTAGATAAATAAACCAAAATTATAGTTAACGAGTACACAATGGATGCCTAGCTTAATGGTAAGACTAAGACAAGTGATTTATAGCATGAGGATTTTTCAAACTGCTCCGGGCACCTCAACTGTTTTTGATCAAGCGGCCATGAAAGCTAAAGTGCAAAGTTTAGTACTTAGGACGGAAATGTTAACAAACTTGTTTATTAAGAAATATCTTTTGATTTGAGGCCATCGTGGCGCAAGGGCACAAGGGTATGACTGTAACGCAATGGTTGTGGGTGCGATCTCCACTCGAGGAAATAAAATCAATCTCATAATGTAACGGTAAAGAGCACGGCGTTGATATGTGACACTTATTAAACTGGGCAACCCAAATATTTTAATTGGATCGTTGTGTCTCAACACAAGATTCTCAGGCTCCCTTTGCCCACCCTGCTATATGCGGGTTACAGCGTGAAACTAAAAAAATAAGTTTTTAATGTATAAATAATCCTTTGCTTAATATATAAAATAAATTTTCACACAAATTGCAGATGCTTAGTTGCTAGAACATGAAAAATCCGTGAAACTAGCCAAATTTCACCACTAAATCACAATAAATGGCTTGATTTATAATACTATATAGATTTATGTAGAGAATTTGAAATAAAAACAACAAATTATTTTCCTTTATATCAATGTGTTGTTTTTATAATGTCTCCTTACGCTTAAATGTGTTGTTTATATCAAAATTAATGTATCAAATGTAAAATGATGAAATTAATCATTAAAATAATTGGGTTTTTTTTTATTAATTATTATATGACAAAATCACACAGACCACAGCCCCTAACAGCCCCCGTGGGCAGTGGAAAATATATTTCTGCCTTTTGCTAATAAAATATTATAAGCACGAGCAAACCCATATGCACTAATTTTGTATAAAATGAACTATAAATGATTTTTTTCTTTACCAAAAAATTTTCACGCTTCTGGTTTTTTTGCCGACTGTCATATTAGATACAGCAAAAACGAGATATAAATTACACAGGCATTTAATTTCCAAATTATCTTTAACAAAATACAAAATGTTAATTTTATTTTCATTGAATTACAACATAAATAAAATCCACTCAATTACCTTCCATATTTGTAACAAAACTTTATTCAATTGGGATATGAGTTTACAAATTCGCAGTCCGTCTGTTGTTTGTTTGTTTTACTACGGAACCTAAAACATTCATTTATATTCATTCGTGCCTTTGTAAATACGATTGTTATAATAACATTTTACTGGTTAAATTATAATATGAGGCCGTCGTGGCGTTTGTACCCCACAAAGGTTTGACTGTAATCGCAACGGCTATAGGTTCGATTTCCACTCAGGGGAATAAATATTTTCATTTCCTTGCTCTGACAATGAGGCAAAGCACCGCCACTCGCACACACGATACGCACTGCCTTGCAGCGGAAGGTAAAACAACGATGTGGTTTAATGGAAGCGGAGTGACTTAACACTATATTTCCATGGTTCATCTGCGTACACTATATATATGTACACTATATATACGCACGTATGTGTTATAATTATTACTGTTGGGTAAGCCAACAAATCAAACACAGGATACAGTTTTTGATAGTGTATCTGAGAGAAGAGAGAGAGAGAAAGAGAATAGAGTAAGTTGTAACAAAAACAGAATATGCCTCAGTGTCTACTAGTTAAGTAAAATGACGTTTTTTTAAGTACATTCTGAAATGATACAAAATATAATATATGTTAATTTTAAGTAAATTAAGCTAGTATTACAATTATATATTCTAATAATAGACGACTTTGAGACTGAAGAATTTTTTATTCGAAAATCACCTGGACTCTGAAGTATTTATGAAAAATTCTTTAACCTTTGGAAATAATTTTATTATACCTTCTTCATTTGCAATTTTAAACCTTATTTGAATGTTAAAGTTGATAATTCTCTGAAAGAAATATTTCTCTTTCATAAAATTACAATTTACAACTCTTTCAGCCTTTTGGGTAAAGTTTGAAATATTGGAATTATACTCTCGTAATGATTAATATGTTTTTGGGTTCCCGCTGCATCCCGCATATAGCAGAGTATGCAGAGGGAATCTGGCAACATAGTGTTAAGAACACTACGTTCTGGTTCTACGTTCCATATTCCACTACGTCCTCATTACGACACTTCCTAATTTTCGTTTTTTCATGTTAAGTGGTGGAATTCAACGCCGCGCAGTATATATTCATATTTTCTTAAAGAATAAGAAATAAAATAAAGTAATTGCTATGGGCTAATAGGTCATAGTACCACAAATGTATGAATGTGTTACTAGTTCTGACAATCTTGGTAATTTTATTATGCGTCTAATATATCATAAGCCTACCTAATCTTGCCAAAGTATTTTATCGTGTCGGTTAAAGGTTTAGTTCCCGCTCAGGGGAAAGAGTTACTTTTATTTTCTTGTTCTGGTAAGTACTCGAGTTCCACCTCTCGACATGCATATTTTAAAAATTGGACAAAATGCAGACAAAGAAGTGTCTTAACACTAGCAATTGCGGGATATATATTATATAATCCTATTTATATATCCTCTTTCTTTAATAACTTCAGTATTTTGATTAGTAAATTCTTTCGTTTGTGCGATGTATCGTGGTGAACAGTGATTTTGTATGCGTTAACGGCGCAACTTAATGCCGTGATTTGTCTACATCGTGAAAATACTTTGTATATATTAAATTTTTTTACAATGATTCGTAATAAAAGTGTATGAAATAACAAATATATTATTTAAACTGAATTTGGACATTTGATTTATTTAATGTAAGATATATTCATTATTTTTAATATTATTATACTTATTTAGAATAAGTAACTTCCTGTTTACGTTTCAAACTAAGCATTCATCAGAATTCAATATACGAGTATACGTATTCCTCTTGAAATAAATTCACAAATGTTTTAGAGTTCGATATAAGTTATGAAATGAAACTTGAAACAAATTCAAAGTGTATTTAATAAGGGTTCAATATGTTGGGCATTTTATTTGAAACTCTACTTGAATGGCTCAGTTAGGACCTGTTCAATAGAAGTTGATATTTTGTTAAATTAGGTTACATCTCCCACATTTAGGAAGAGATGCAGGGAGCTTCGTTTTAACTTAGTTCGGTCCCCACTTTTAGCGGTACTCAACGCCGCGCTTTACCTCCTTGCTAGAGCGAAGAAATGAACATATTAAATATTTCGCTAAAAAACTTGTCTCATCCCACTCTCTTCTTCTCTATTTAGAAAATGTATATTATTTTTCTCTATATTGTTGCTAATATCATAAATACTCGTACATTATTTATGTTTATTTTTTTTGCTAAAAAAAATAAAATAAAAGTTATAAATTTTGTTTTCAGTGTACTAATGATTCTTATTTCTGAGAGAAAACTGTATTGGGTACTTTACTATTCCACTTGTAAGCTGTATTGAAAAATCGAGAGCTCGATAGCGTATGGAGTGAAGTCATATAAGGCTGATTGGAATTTAATCGAAAGAACTCCGTAGCATCTTTTCATTAGCATTTTAATATTTTAAGATCTAAAAACGACTTAAATAAATATTTACAACATAAACATTGTTCCATTATCAGAATTGTACCTGCGACCATTTGTCGCTAATAGATATTTGACACAGGCATCTTGTATCCTGTTTCTTTATTCAAAACATTGCATTTGGATATTTTCTTTTGAATTGTGAAAGCCAACGATATGTTTTGTCATACTAGAGCGACGTAATCAAAATAAATAAATATATTAATTTCGTCGACTCGGGATGGAGCCCACAACCGTCGTTCTTACGCTCTCTTTCTCTCTCTCTCTGCCAATGCGCAATGACGACCTTCATTCATATTAGATTACAACAAAATCATTGACTATAACTCAATTTGTTAAAAAGAAACAATATATTTTTAAATCTCATTTATTAGAAAAATATAAGTTCTAAACAAACATCTAAATTACGTACAAATGATATTTTAGTAGTGTTAAAAGTATTACTAAAATGGAGATAGAAATTATGTTATTAACCTGTACATAGTAACATAGTAGAAAAGGCATTAAAAAGTCTATGTCTTAAATATTTTTTTTTAGTTTCACGCTGTGACCCAAAGAGTAGAGCTTACTAAGTTTTATGACACTCCGTTAACAATTTGTCCGCAAAATTTTTGAAATATTGCGTATTGTGTGGCGGAACTCTACGTCGCGCTTCGTCTGTCAGAGCGGCGAGGCGAACACATATAAAAAATCCCGCTAGTGTTCATTGAACCCACAATCGCCGTGCTTATATTGGGATGATGTAATACTTTGCCACGACGATCAAATTACGTAAAAGGTTCTAATTTGATTTTCACTAATATTAATGTTTCAAGAAAATGTTTTTTTGAAATGCACTTAATATTAGCGTTCTTCGGGTGGACGACGCCGACAAACTTACACTAGTGTTAAATAAATTTCAGGCTATTCTAAATATATTACGAATAATTCTAAATCTTAATATGGTTTTATTTATTTATTTATTTATTTATTTTACAGAAAACAACAGCACAACAACAACCACCTATAAAAAAACCTATACAAAAAAATACAGCCAATTATAGTTTTCTACTTATAAGCACCATCCAAGTACAGTACAGAGCTAC
>DWGR01003643.1:0-11932 GCA_018247715.1 Heliconius burneyi | reverse complement strand
AATGTACTCACTATTTTGTAACGAATAACGAAAGTAAATATTACCAAATCTATTGAATTTTTTGGCTACCCTTGTTTTATGTAATAGGTATATTTTTATATATTTGTAATGAGCGTAACTATCCCTTGCGTAGTTGCGTAGTTTAAATCATACAATTAGGGTACATCATTGAGTAGAATAGTAACTATTATGTGTATTTTTAATTTTAAATACATTTTAAACTAAATTAAATAAATATTATTTGAAAGTATGGAAAAACAATAAAAACTAGTCTCGGCGCACTTTTTCTATTAAATCTCAGAGATTTTCTCTCTTTAGAATATTCCCACCTTGTAAATCTGCACTTCCTTAACCACACTTAGTACGTGACCGCGCCTAACCACAGCTTGTTCAAGCAGCTACTTAAGTTTTTATACGTACTATACGTATGAATAGTATGATTAATGGATTTTTTAACTATTTTTTTAGTATTAAACGACCGGTCAAGTGAGAATCGCCGGACTCGTCCGCCGACAGTTCCATATCAATTTTGGCGACTGTAGTTCAATGGAAACTACAACTTATGAAACTTGCAGCCGTATGCACTCCTTTTGTGTAAAATAAACTACCAAGCTAAGCTTATTAATTTAAATTTAAAAAGGAAAAATCTCCCAAATACTTTAAATGAAACAAAAAAAAAACTTTAAACAAGGACGTGAAATATTTAGTAACGTTTATATTTCCATTTCTTCGCTCTGGTGTCGAGGCAAACGCGGCGTTGAGTTCTGCCACTCAACACGCAATGCCTCCAGAATTCTACAGAAAGTGGGGAACGGAGTGTCTTAACACTAGGTTCCCTTTGCCTACTCTGCTGTGTGCGAAATACAGCGTGGAACTGATTGAATTTTTTTTTAATTTAAAATCTTAAGAGTGAAAACTAAAAGATAAATAAATAATTTATTATTTTTACACAAATAAAAGTAAACGTTTGCAGAAAGAAAAAAATATCCTATACTTAAAAAAAAATGAGGGTAATTTTAAAGAAAAATGTTGAAATTGTAAGCCCCTGTATTACGTCCCATTACGGCTGTCAATTAGTAAGCATAGCCGAAGACCACTCAAGTCCGCAGCTCCGGCCGCTTTTATGTTAGCGTTTAGTCGACGTAACTTCAATCTTCTAACTTAAGACGACTTTCATGTTAAAAGTGTTCAGAATATGGATTAATTAGAGAATTTTAAATTTTATAATTCAAAAGGAATAAACTTTGAATATTACATTTAATATGAAAAACTATTTATGTTGGAATGTTTGTATTTACTTTCGTACTCCTTACACTAAAAAGCTACTTTTGCTATATTTTTTGTACTTAGAGCAATTTAATTTCAAATGTAATATGTATTTCACATTTATTAAGGATACACTTGTAGTGGCACTAAGCGGCGTAGTATTGATATGTTATGCTAAGGAAAGAGACAATAAAATGCAAATCTCATAAATTAAAAAGTTATTTAAATGTTAAAGAACAGGCATATTGAATTATTTGCAACTAAGCTGACCTTATAATTAGGCCAAAGACAATAAATAACTTAATGCTTTGTAAAATATGTCTTTATATCCAACGCGCGGAATTACGCTGTATGGTACATATATGATGCAATTTGATAAAGAGATGAATCTTAACTTAAAAATAGTGTAGAAAAACCGTGTTTTGCATTATTTTAGCTCAATCGAACAGTGTGAAGAGGATCAAAGTGAGGTTACAAGATTTCACATACGTTAATACACATACAGCTCAGGTTAAAGAAAAGCTTATAAAAAATATTTTTATATTTTAAAAAGTACTACCATAAGGAACAAAATAAATATTCTTTAGCGATACGGAAAACATCGGTCTACGTTATTTTATATGACGCTCAATGCTAGGTGTGTATGAGAATTTATTACAGTATTCCTTAGGGCGGCAGCGTGTAACACCGGGAGCTACTGCAACAGATGAAAATTACATATCAAAGAAAAAAAGCGCTATCCAATTCTAAATAATTTTTAATTTAGCGGGTTGTCTTTCACTAGTTTAGAGATGATAGCCGCCATAAATGATAGACGCTTCTATCAATTAACACATTCAGTCAGCTATAATTAAACGTATTTCGAATGGTATAGAGTGGCTAAGTTTCAGAAAACTCAGTTTAGGTGTCGCTTTTAAAATAATGCTTAAATTTAAATTACATGTAGCTATTAAAGCACTTATTAACGTTGTAGATATTTTTTAATGTAGCAAAGATTTATTAAAGAGAAATTTGAGTGCTTATTAGAAGATTGAGGCCGTCGTGGTGCAGCGGCACAAGGTGTGACTGTAACGCGACGGTTGTGGATTCTATCCCCACTCGAGGAAGTGAAATATTTGTTTACGTTTATATTTCCATTTAGGTGTACCGCAACGTAAATTTTAAAGTTTACCTGTTTATTTATTCACAAGTGAAGTACGCTGTTCTCTGCGCAGTATTGAAATTGTAGAGCCAACGATTCTTATTTTAGCACGTTCATACTAGTATAAGTACAAATTGCGTTTCATTGACTCGTTTGATTAATGTTTTATTATTGATGTATTTTTTATCACATTATATCGTAAAAAAATAAAATAATCATTCAGTCTTCACTGAAAAAGTAAACTTTCGGAATATATTTTACCTCAAATACAAACTCTCCCCAGTAAATATTAAATATTAATTCACTAATAAATAACCTAATAAGCCCAGTACAAGAGATTTTATAGCTGATCATTGCTTTTTGTTCGCTCAAACGCTATCAATAGCCAATGTCTGCCTGAGAAAACTTTCCAAGTTGAGGAACTAAGGCAGTTTTGTTGTCAGACCCGTTTCAAATAACAGATGGATTCTCTTTAGACCTCATCTTATCTTTTCAGCGAAATAATACTTTGAGTAATTTATCTCCATTGAAAAGCGGACGTTTTGATATATGACGGTCAGTGCCTAGACGTGTAACTAAAATATTTAGTTGCTATTGAGTTTAATTACACAATTTAATCAAACATACCATATAGACATATAACTTAAATTAAATATACTCTAAAAACATAATTAATAAAAATAAAATTATTTATAGCGTTGAAAATTAAAACACCGACTAACATCAGCATTGAAAAATATTTGTAAAAATAAAGACGCAAATGTTTTCATGGGATAATCTGTAACTAAAGATTGATGATACCTTTTGATGTCTTTAAAAAAATATCTTTCTTTAGTTAAATATTTTGAAAATGGCTTTCAAAATCAAAGACACTTTCTTAAAGTTAATGATAATAAATGCTCTAATAACTTTTATCATTTATGTAAACGGTTATGCTAAAACTACACAAGTTATTTTGGGTAAGCTTCACCGATTTTGCAGAGTGACGTAGCTTAAATCTAGTGCGCTGTCAACCCCGTGGAAGTTTACAAGCGTTTATAAACCTTTACTTAGCTACCGTTTACTTGGCTACCGGAAATTCAATGAGACTTTATTGGTAGGTGCTTCAATCGCCTGTCGCTAAAAGCACTAATCTAAATTTGAATGTCAAATATTTTTTTTAAATGCAAGAAAAAGTAATATATAATATAAATACTATTGTATTTTTTATTGTAAAATATTCGTATATAGAGACAAGATTGGTCTCAAGATTGGTGCTTATGGATTGCCCGTTTGCATCATATCTATATACGGTATGGTACTTATATAATAAATCGGAAGAGTTTGTTTGTTTAAGCGCTAATATCTCTGAATCTACTGTTCCGATTTACTTTATTTTTATTTTGTATGAAAGCTACATCCTTCAAAAGTGCTATAGTATATATAACACTAGCGGACCTGGATGCGGCTCCGTCCGCTAATATTTATTAAATGTATTTATGGAATAATTTTCAATAGAATTAGCAAGAAAAATGAATGTTTGCTTAGAAAAAATACTCGTTTGCTTAACGTGCTGCTATATCTGTACTTCTATAATAGTAAAAATCAATTTAATTTAACTGTATATTATTTCGTAGGAATCGTAGGTGGGTCCTCCACAGTCGAGTAAAAATAACACATAGATAAATATTTTATAAAACTGTTTTTTTTATTACCGTCATGTTATATTTTAGTATCTAACAGAAGAATAATGGTCGGTGATCCGAATATATTTTTTAACAATCGTAACTTTATTAATTAAATTACAATTTAATTAAATTGATTATTTGTAATTTTAAAGTGTCAAATAAATAATTATTAATTGAATCCCATTTTATTTTCCCAACGTTATCCCTTTTCGAAAAAGAGTAATCTAACAAAGCAAATCTAAGCAAATACCCGACAGCTCAAAAGGGCAGCGAATGGTCCATTTCCTAAAGGAACTATATCTTTTTCTTTTCAAATCTATTCCCTTCCCACATTCCCTTTGTTGAAAAGGGGTAGTAAGTCACGAACAGTCAGTCTTGTTTTTCGACCTACTAAGAAATAGTGGCATTTGTTACTATTAAAAGTTAGAAAGAGAAGTTTTAAGATGCTTGAGAATATGCTAATATTTTATACAATACAGTAGGGTTTTCTTTAAATTTTCTAAATGGATATAAAGGTTAATCCTTGAAAAGATATAAAAACATCATAAATGTATTTGTAAAAAAAGTGTTCAAAAGTTCAAGTACTTCGCCAGTTGCGGCGTATGCGTGACATGTTGACTCACGTTTTCAAAGGCGCTACATTGATATCTATTATAGATAAGACGAGCTGCTTGTTGCTGTTTCACTTCAAGTACTCGGAACTTCCAAATACATTATAGTCTTTATGTTACTGAAAGCTAATAACAATATAACCAAAAAACTTTAATCAAAATCCATCCATAATGTTTTTCTTATAAATCATATTTTTGATAATTGTATAAACACCCCTAGAAGTTTTTTTAGCCCACAACTGTTCAAACATGTAAAAAGTGTATATAATCGTGTTTAAGTTCCATGACGTTATCAACCAATGAATAATACTGTACATTTACATAGTACCCACAATAACTGTCAGCTAATCACGGTTGAAAGGACGGTCCCATGTAATATCTGTCTACTAGAGAGACAGCGGGCTGTGTTGAGCATCGAGGTACGCAGCCTCGTTCACTATACGAGAGAACAGTAGCTTCCACATCCGTTAATATATGGTTGACTTGAAGAGTATAATGTTAGTCCTATAGAGCGTAGAAACTGCAAGCATTGGAATAACTTACTACTGAAGTATGACATTTATGCATATGTACCTACTAAGGTACTGAATTTGATCTATATAAAAGAAAAATAAAAATATATATAAAGTAATATGTTTGTCTGACGAATAAATATCAAAGAAACTATGAATAAAAAACACATAATATAGTACGTTTAATGAAAAAAATCTCTAGAAAACCACTTAATTGTTATATTACGCTCTTATAAATAAAATATAAATAATGTATATGTAAACATTTAAGTAGCTCTTGTTTATCATTCGATTAAATAGCGTTACGACATTGATATTGAATTAACAAAACATGGGCTCGTAATAATTATAATTAAACGTAATTTAACTGCAATTAACCATCGATTTTATAAAATTAAACATTCATAGTTTAAGAATATCATCTCAAATTTTGTGGAACAAAACAAAACACATTTAAAATAGTTTGCTTTAAATGAATACACAATAATTTAATAAATTACCTCTGTCCTTTTAGTTCAACGTAGTTTAATGACAAGATCTGAATGATAATCTCTTTGTGTAGCTACAGCACTACGTGTCTACGGTAATATGATATAATATGAATACTTACACACTTCTGTGTCGCGCTTGACTTACAAAGTTAAAAAACTACATTTCACAATAATGCACTTATATGAGGCTATGTAATGTAGCATGTAGCACCAATTAAGTAGACAGAGATTAAACTTAGATTTTTTTTCATCCGTCTTTACTTATTCTTTTGTTTAACAGATAAAATATAACCATGGATTATTCCGTTAAATTTAAATATATATACATTTATAATGATATAATCTATAAATGAGTATAAGTTGCGGAGCAGAATAATTGAAACAAGAAAAATAAAAATGTGTAAAAATGTGCTAATGGAAAAAATATATTGCAATGTCTATACATAGACTGAATGTCTCTACATAGTATTTATTTCAGGTTTTGAACAACTTTTATCTTCATTAACCATTTAAAATCAGCTTCACACACAGCAGGGTAAACGGTGAAACTAGTGTTAAGACACTCCATTCTCCACTTTCTGCCGAATTATGGAGCGACACCAGAGCGAAAAAATAAAAACATCAATTTAAATAAATACTTAATTTCAAACCAGTCGCGTTTACAAGCGTTTACACTTTGTACCACTGCGCCACGATTTCATTAACATTTATATATATTATACCAATGAATAAATTACAAGTAAGTTTTACAAAATAGCTTGAAAAGATAAACATTTAAATGTACCATTGAAAAACCCAACCTTTATATCACATACACTATGCTTTTAGGAAAATATCTTTCAAAGAAAGGTCGCTTATTGTGACTCGTAGGATAACAAAGTAGATTTATAACAATCCTTCATCTTTATCATATTGAATGTATGTTTCAATGGTATATCAATCTTACATTTCCGGTAAAATATTATTCATAAGTCTAATACGCACATTAGTAAAAAAGTGTCCGCCAGCGGCTTCGCCCGCTTGAACTACATTATTATTCATTTATTAAACAGAATTTACTGACAATCATATGTGTTGATGACAATGAATAATTTAATTTACTCGTTCAGAAATATAATAAATGTTATATTAATTATTATATTTCTGAACGAGTAAATATAATAAATGTATAATAAATGTTTAATTATTAATTTGGGTAAAGATGTACAATATTCCGGGTTAGGGTTCCGTTTTTACCTTATGAGGTACGGAACCTAAAAAATAAACAAGATAAACTGCAAAGGCTATTTAAAACAAAAAATACACGCCAATGAGGGAGAATGTGTATTTTAGCTGCATTGGACAGACACTGGATAGGATAATGTATACAAAGTTCAACGACACGAAAGATACGAGTACAGAGCATCAAAGGATTAATTAAAATGTCAATCAAGCGCACAATGGGTGGTTGAGTTCATGTCATATTGATTTTTGATAAAATTTAGTCGATATGTGAAATATAGTTCATTTAAATAATGACTTTTATTTTTTTAGTGTTAATATTGAGGCTAGTCGTGGCGCAGAGGTATAATCTTACTCGTTTACAAACACGCGACAAGTTTTAGGTTCTATTCCCACTTGGGAAAATTAAATACTTAATATTTTCATTTTTTCACTTTGGTAATGAAGTGAAAACGCAGCGTTGAGTTCCGTCACTCGACTCGCAAAGCCTCCATAATTTGGCGGAAAGCGGGGAACGGAGTGTTTTAACATTAGGCACTCCCTACTACATGCAAGATGAAAAAAATATATTGTTAGTATGAACACTTTTAACGCATCTCAGTATCATTGAGATTACATACATTATGATTATATTAATACATTATAAAAATATTCGTCAGACTAAGAAAATTGACGATGAAATTTCAGTTCAAAGTTAATGTATTGCCTAATCATATAATGCGTTTAACTTCAACAAATTCATATTTGAGGTCTCTCTCTTCGGAGCTCGGGCCACCGAAGGCCTGGACTTTAGTCACACTGTCAGCAGAGTATTGATTTGTATATTTTTAAATATATATATATATATATATATATATATATATACATATACATATATTAATTAAATAATCAAACTAGATTTAAATTTCGTAAATTATTAAATCATTTGCGAAAAGTTATTGTAACTTGAGTTATTTCGACACCAAGCTAAGCTAGTCACTTAGCAAAGTTGATTATGGGCCGTCAGAACTTGGGAGGGAAACCGAAAAACTTACTACGGTCCTCCTCAGTCGATCCTCCCGAGATTATTAAATTTAACCAACAAACGCCAGATGCGGTCGTTGCTTTCAAGTAAATGATCTCCCAATTTTCTATTTACTCTCGATCGAGGTAATGGTGTATTTATTAAATGAAAAGATCTTATTAGCCACCTTTTAAACCCTTCTTTTGTTTCATTTCATCTTATTATCGGATTAAGAGGTTTTATCTACAAAGCGCTTCGAGTTAGTCTGCAAATATTTTCGCCTACGTTAGTTTGGTAGAATCTGTTTAATCTCTTGCGAATCCTCTTCATCTTTCCAATAGCCGCCGCCAGTAAACTAAACTTTATTACCAAAAACTATGCTTCAGAATATCGATATAGTGAACGCTATTTATCTTTTTTTAAGTTTAAAAATACATATATTATGTAACTACATTTTAATTAAACAGTAAATCTACGATGCTCCATTCGAATACCTATTAACTTACATTTATAACATTTTTCAATTTAAAATATATTTTTACAATCGCATTAAAATGCCATCCTTAGAATGCACAAAGCAGTATACAAAGTGCTGTGACTACTGGTTTTATTATTTACACTACTCCTGAGGTAACCCGGTTACTTTATGCAAACCATTAATCAATTTACAATGTAAATATTCTGATAGCATCCACTTATCGAATAATAATCATTATTTATATTGTTTACCCATGTACGATATTGTTTGAAATTTACACATGAAGTTATTAGAAGTTACATTATAGATATCAATAAAATAAATCAGCTTCATGCTGTATCCCGCACACAGCAGGGTAGGCAGAGGGAACATATTATTACATGTTATTAAGACACTCCGTTCCCCACTGTGTTGAATAGCAGACACAACGCCGCGTTTGCCTCGACACCAGAAGAAATGGAAATATAAACTTAAATATGTAATTTAAAAACTTTTGTAATTTATGATCTTTGGAAGTACTATATATAATTATTAGTATATAGAAATATTATATATAATAATAATTATTAGAACAATTAGCTTAAGTAATAAAATCGAAGATAAACGTGTGTTTGCATATTTTTTCGTTGTCTTTCCAAAATATAACAGTCTCGCTCTTACTGATGGCACCAGAGATTGCTCATCAGTATTAAATATGCGATGAATGTACGGATTACTTAGATGCTGCCAGAGGGTAAATAGAGCGAAATATATGATAAAGGAAACTATAGATTGAGAAAATGGCATAATCTTACACACAGTCAGACATATAACCCAATATACAATAAATATAACAATATTATACATATATATAATAATTTGAATATATAAATGTATAGTCAAGATAGACTAAAATGTTATTCTAAGGATAAAGCCGTCTAGAGACAGACAGTGGCAGCACAATCTAATTTCTTCCAGTTTTCTTACTTAACGTCAAAGTGATGATAAATAAAACTTGCTCTCTTATAAAGCTGTCCAATAAGTATAAAATAAATATACACATACCTACATACATAGAATTGTTTATTACATATAGCACAATAATTATAATATAGCACAATTCATGTTGAATTGTAGTGCGTAAGCAGATAGGATCTAGTGGTAAGACACTCCGCTTTACGTCTAAATTGAATCATTGCCTTAAGTAGCGTAAATTAACTCCGGCTGTACCTTATCAGAGCCGCGTAATGAATATAATTCATTGCCCCAGTGGGGATGGACCTACAATTATCATCGCTTTTGCTGTTCTAACTAGTACACTAGGTGTAGATAAAAAAGCTACACTAAATATTATGATGCAAACTATAAATAGTTCTATTATATTTATCTTTTTTAATTTTTAACAAATAAAATTTAAGTGCATTATTTAGATGTTAACGCCAGGATTTAAATAGTTATTAACGTTTAAAGCATTTTTTAGTTTTATGAGTAAAGTAGAATACAGAACGAAATTATGTTCGAACAAATTTGTCTGAAGTTATAATTTTGTTGCTCGGACTTTTATAAGACTCACAGTGGCTTTTGCTGTCTTCAATAATTTACTACAACTTTCAGCTATCGTAATTTGTGATTAAGTATAGCGATGGTCGTAAGTTCATTTCTACTTACAAAATGAATTTATTACATGCTGAATATGAAAATTTGTCAAACAAAAGTCCAGTCCGCTCGACGGCCGCAAGCAGAGGTTCGAGTCCCGCAGGGGGCGCCCTTACAGTCGTCGACTTCCTCACAGGCAGCTACTTAGTGCATTTCTTCAGAGACAGAATACCCGTCTTCCCTAACCGGAGTCGCTGTAAAATCCAATAGGGCTAACAGCATTAACCTCATCTTCGAAGAAAAAGTCAAATAAAAGTAAATTGTTTCGAAAATTTTCATACACAAAATATTTGTATATTTTAAAATTATAACTACAGTAAATACAGTAACTAACTTCTTCTGTTCTATTATATTGTGACGTTCATGTAAAAACCTCGAAATCTCTCACAAGTCGAATATACATTTTGTAAAAGAAATACTTTTCATACTCGTATACCGAATACGGGGAAATTCCCACAACAAAGAAGTAAAAAGCAGCGCCAATAAAAGAGGACGATCGAATCGCGTTTGACAAAAGGCCAAAGATGATAACGATTTCAATTCCGGCGTTACACGTTTAAGTTTATACTTGAGGTATCTTTTATCTTGAAATATAATACGTTATTTTTTGACTGTTCCGCTACTTAAGAAATAACAGTCGTATATGTACGACTATATGTGTTTGTAGTCGAACATATAAATAATTTAAAGCTCAAACAAGCATATGTATTATCTCTTTAGAAATAAGTGCTAGAGTGGAAACTGTACGTTTTGTACAAATTGCTGAGTAAAGTTCTTACTCTCTGTTGTGATATAGGAGCCCGTTGCATGCATTGTCCGTAAATGGTTCAAAACGCACCTCGAGACGATTGCACTGTTATTACTGAACCAAATAAAATAAAACTGTGTTAAATGTACTTTTTCATTGACGTTGTCAGACTAAACGTTCGTATTTAACGTTTCAATTATTCTTTTAGCTTTATAACTCTTTATTTGTATTAAATTTTCCTTATAAATACTGCGGTGCTATTCGAATATTGTCAAGAACTTTTAAAAAAAATAATGTTTCTTTTTCACATGAACAGTGATCAAACGCTTAAAACCACGTGTAAGAGAGGACAGTGAAACTAAAAATATATCAGCTAAGTAAAGTATATTAAGATTTTAAATTTTAAAATTTATTCTACACTTAGGAAAAATATGTGCCTTTTTAGGGGTGCGGGATCAAATTCCGTGGCGTTAATATTTCTATATGTTTTCTAAAAAATGTAAATCATTACTTGTTTGTATATTTTCTGTACTATATTTTGTTTAAGATAATTTACAATTTCTATTTTAATCAAATTGTAGTCGTAATAAGGCCTTTTGAGAGGCATAAGCCTCCTCTAATTTTCTAACGTCTTCTTAATAGAAGATCCCCTAATCCTCTAATGACTTCTTAATAGAAGGTAATCCTTCTATCACGCGTGACTCGCGTCCAGTTTAGGACTACAAGCCGCTTACCTTAGTTCTCCCATTTAGTTCGCTGTGTCCCGCGAAATCGTTTCATATCCCTTGAATTACAAACTGTTATCATTTGGTTTTATTTGATTTGATTTTAAGTGGTAAATACTTATAAATTTCGTTTCCGATCTTGTATTCCTGATTCTTTGTATCTTTTCTTTTTGTGCCTGATATGACTCCAAATAATTAGACAGCTACTACTAATATCCAATACCAGAGCGGATTGTAATACATATATTTATTAGCATAAAAAAATCTGCTTCACGATACATGAGTGGCAGAACTCAATGCTGCGCTGAGCCGCAACACCAGAGCGATGAAATGGAAATATATATTTAAATAAATATTTCATCTCCTCGAGTGAAGATCGAACCCGCAACCAGGTTTTACAGTTCACTCTGTGCTACTGCGCCACGACTGGCCTC
>DWGR01003642.1:0-11933 GCA_018247715.1 Heliconius burneyi | reverse complement strand
AACACACAACATAGCTAAGAGCGGAAATTAAAAACGTATCTGCTTATCTCGCGCCGCTGTTGAGCATTTGTGTTAAAGCCAACAATATATTATTTTCAAGGAATATTCAACTTAATGATTAAAGATACAATAAGCACGTATGCTTGTATAGAGAATACTAATGTACTCATATACTAATATTATAAAGTTGAAAAGTTTGTTTGGTGAAATTCCTAATCTTAGGAATAAAAAATAAATCAGCTTCACGCTGTATCCCGCACACAGCAGGCAGAGGGAACCTAATGTTAAGACACTCCGTTCCTCACTTTCTGCCGAATTTTAGAGGCATTGCGTGTTGAGTGGCAAAACTCAACGCCGCGCTTTGCCTCGACACCAGAGCGAAGAAATGGAAATATATACTGAAATAAATATATCAGGAAGACTGGTTCGAATCATCGAAAAATATTTATGTTTTGGTTAGTCCATGTATCGAGGATAGCTATAGAATTTTATTACATTACATTATTCGTTTCAACGCTTTCTCTACCTGCGGTCAGAGTTTCCTAGGAAACTTATTGCCATTTGAGCGCGGGGGCTAGTATTAAATAATTTATGTACAAATATATTATTACGATTGAGCACATTTGAGCTTTTTGTATGGTTACTATTACATATATATTTTTAAATTCGGTAATTACATAGTGTTAATTAAAATATCTAGAATAAAGTCACATAATATGAAACAAAAGTTAATTGTTTCTCATTCGCAATCTAAACAGAGTAATAACTGAATTCCTTTAATGCCTTTAACAGTAAAATTTTCTTTGCCTTTTTGCTTCGACCACCGCTCAAAGCTCATGCGTCATCACACTTAGTCATCTCACATTCTTGGAAACCGACACAATCTTGAAACTTTTCGTAAATATACTCAGAAATAGGCATTGTAGCTTAAGTATAGAATTATATCGATCTTTTCAAATGTGTGTGTGTCAAACGTGTGTGGAAAGGGGAAAGTAAGCGATGATATATTAAAAAAAATTGCATAATTATATAAACTTAATTAGAACTCAGCTAATAAACATATTTACTTTGACATCGACAACCTTAATTTATACAGAGAAAAGAAACCATACCCATCGCAGTTGGACATTTACTACAATACTCCATCAGCCACATTTTGAAAAAGTCCTCTTGAGTACTCCTCTATTAACAATGCTTTGAAAACTAAGATGGAGTTAGTACATTCAATAATATACTATTTTAGATTACAGACTGACTAAACTTTATAACTATACATAAACTAACGTTTCTATAAAATAACTTTTATCCATCTCTTAGTCTTAACTCGGTCAAAGCATTCGATTTATTTATCCTCCAATAACTCAAAAACCGCCTTTTCTATTAAAATAATAGAGTTCAGAATTGAACCTACATTCTTGTACAAATCTGACTTCCTCATCGACACTGAGTGACATGAGTCACGATTGACGAGCTGGTGTTGAAGTGTGGCGGATATGGCGAATCAGGCAGGTAACAAAGAAATAGTTTAAGTATATTACTCATTAAGTCATTCATAATGTCATTTCCTCATCTCATGGATAAAGTTCCAGCATCTTGTTGTGTTTATATTATCTTGTGTTAATATTTTCTATAGTTTTTTTTTTTACTTTGAAATGATACATTACGCTGCGCCGGTAATGACATTAAAAATATTTACTTAGAAATAAATAAGGAAGTACTGTCTCGCCATATAACTGTTGAGTCAAAATAGATTCAGATTATAATCAGCTTCACGCTGTATCCAGTGCACAGCAGTTTAGGCAGAGGAAACCTAGTGTTAAGACCCTCAGTTTCCCACTTTCCGCCGATTTCAACACGCAATATCTCCAACATTGCGTGTTGAGTGGCGATGCCGCACTTGCCCTTGACATTAGAGAGATCGAACCTACCACCAGTCGCGTTGACACATACTTTGTGCTTCTGCGCCGTAAGTAACCTCAAATTCAGAATTCGAAAGACAAAAAAAGGAAGTTTTTTTTTCAAATTCTTTAGACAACTTTTCTTTAAAAGTATATATATCAAGTTTATTTTAGTTTAACTGGAGTTTAAATAATCATGTATACACCTTGGAGCCAAAGAGATATGATAATAAGTTAACAACTCAATCTCACGTCTACGCCGCACACCGGAGCACATCTGTAAACTATGCAACTAACATATAATAAAATAAAGTAAAATATCAAATATTAATATACAAATCCAAAATTTTCTCTTTTATATTTTCTAAGCACAAACATAATCGTGGTTTTAGAATATATAATAAGACATAGTTATACTAATTATCTCTAGATATTTAATTAATAAGAGGGTCCATATATTTGAATTTCCTTTTTCCACTTATTCCCTTACATCATATGTTTCAATAATAATAAAAAAGTACAAAAAAAAACAATATCTATTTTCTACTACACTGTAGTAATTTTATACTAATTACAAGAAACTATCGGGCCCCGCCTAAAGACCCACCCCGGCACCGTGCAATGCAATCAGGTCGCGGCCTATTTCACTTTATTATATTGAGAGTGCGCTTTTGCAACGAGTTAACATATCTATATTATTTTGTGAAATTAATTAAAATTATTAATTATATTCTATGAACATAGTAATAACTGGATGGTAGGCATTTTTTAGCTCTGGTGTTGAGGCAAAGCGCGGCGTTGAGGCCCGCCACTCAACACGCAATGCCTCCAGCATCACCTTATTCTTGGTTCCCTTTGCATACCCTGCTGTGTGCTGAGTACAGCGTAAAGCTCATTAAATAAATTAAAAAGTAGGTTATATACGGAATGTACCTTTTAAGTACCTACCATGTATATCAATCGTGCCGCAGGGGCACAAGAGTGCGACTGTAAATGCGACAGATAGTGAGTTCGATTCTCACTCGAGGAAATAAAATATTTTCGCTCTAGTAATAAGGCAAAGTGCGGCGTTGTGTTCTGCCATTCAATAAGCAATACCCTCAAAATTCGGCGCAAAGTGGAGAAGGGAAATAAACTTCTCCCTCCAATATTATGAAACAAAAATACCTTTATTATAAATTATTTAGTAAAGCATTTAACACTTTTATCATCACTTGGATATTTATTTGTCAAAGCCGATTTCAAGTGAGCGTCCCACACAAATTTGTTTATAAAAGCTCGTAGAAGGAAATTTATTCATTGAACGTCGCTTTTCTGTGGAAAATATTCTTTTTGAATACAAGACACGTTTATCCTAGAATATTACAAATTTCAACGAGTTATTTATTGGTACAGTCGTCTTAATTCAAGTGAAGAAAATACTTATAAATATATTTTTATTATAGCATAGCAGACACACACAGGGAATCTAATGTTAAGACACTCCGTATCTTTCGCACCACCAAATTTTCCAACATTGCGTGTTGAGGGGCGAAACACAAATCTTGCTGATCACCTACATATGTTTATACGAGTATGTAATCTAGGTGGTTGAGAGAGAACATGAGGAAAAGCATGCATCTTTTGAATATAAGCAAATCGAACTCACAGTCATGTATATAGAAATATTTAACTACGGAGGTACTCTAATATAATAGAATGTATATCTTATCGCTGCGACAGTAACTCGAGTGTTACTTAAACAACAAATCACTATACATTATCAGTGGATTAAATGCACTAATATTAATGGTGACGCCAGTCAAATGATAATAAAAACAAATTTGCCATGTTTTTTTACTTATATATGTATATAAAAAAACCATTGCTTAAATAATTCTGTTCTAAGCGTGCAGCCCATATATCTGACATATTGCGTGTTATGTGGCGGAACTTAACACTGCATTTTCAAAAACGTCATGCGTATGATAATATATATAACTTAATATATTCCTCGATTCCCAGTAAAAATTGAAACCTTGATGATCCAGTGTATCATATTAATCATAGCTCTATACTAACATAATAGAGCTAAAGAGATTGCTTGGTTGAGCGCGCTAATCTCAAGAATAACTTGCACGGATTTATAAAAAAATATTTTTGTGATGTATAGTCCATTTATCGAAGAAGACTATGGGCTATCATGTTAATTAATCATTTTAATACAATCCAACGTACTCGTGGTTAGAGTTACCTCAGGTACTTAAAATATGTCATAAAGATCTCTTAGGCCCGTATTAATACACCGCTCTCTAGTCTTGAGATCGATCTTGAGATGCTGAATCCATTCATAAATTATATATCTATGAACGAAAACGGCATATCGAACTTAGATTTGAAAGAGATTTATAAATACGGATTTTAGTTATTTCTATTTGACCACACGGGCGAAGCCGCTGGTAAAAGCTAGCATTCTATAATTAAACCTTTGACCTTCATTCCTCGATATAGTAATTGTATCTAGAATCTACATATATTAAGTTCTGCGGTTAAGATCAATCCTATGGTCATCAATGTTGGATACTAAAATTAACTGGACATATATTATAATAATGCTATTATTATAAATGTAAACGGATTGCAAGTCAGGTAGCCCAGAAATCCAAAATTTACAGAACGAATTTAAATAGTATGGTATAAAAATTTACCGCTAATAGGCAGAGATCCGTAGTGACAAGACACTTAGTCATCTCGTTCTGCATTGTTAACATTTTATATGATTCACAGTGTATCCCGCAAATATCAGGGCGCGTTTTTTTTTGGCGCGCAGGCGCCAAAAAAAATCAGGATAAGCAAATTGAACGTAGTTCAATTAGAGTTGAACGTAGTGTTAAAACATTGCGCGTCACATGAACCACCTTATATCGAGACATAGCGTGTTGAACGCCGCGCTTTGTCTGTTACCAGAGCGAGAAAATATATCATATTTTCTCGCTCTAATCATTCCCTCAAGTAGGCACTGAACTCACATAATATACATAAATATATTCGATATTTTTTATATATCGAACTATTCGAATATTTATAAAATATGTTTATGAAATTATTTTCAGTTTAGAGGGTGAATACTAAAAAACCACGAAACACATGTCCAATGAAATATTTTTAAAGAGTCTGAATTTTTATAAAAATCAGTGACGATTTAAACTTTCAACCGATATTTCATCCCTTTAGGAGTAAAATATTTCAAAATCTCTTCTTAGTGGGAGTCTACATTACGAAAATAAACATCTTTCCAAATTTTACGTTATCATACTTTAGAAGATTAATAACACAGATTTTAATTTAACTTCTTTATTGGAACTACGAAATTGCACACCTAAGGTTTAAAATATATATATATATAGATGTTTAATATGCGTATGTTCAGTACATATAAATTAAGCATAGTTATTTCTTGATTCATCTATAATTCAATTAACATAGACGACGTTCCCGACAAAAACTTGTAGTAAGATATTGTATCATACATATTAAAATACACATGAAGTGGAAAATGAAATCACCTTACGATTTATAACGTAATTCATATTACGATTATAACATGAATTTATGAAAGTGCCTCTTCTTATAGTGTGTTTTCAATTTAAATCTATGAAGTGGTAAATTGTTGCTTCAAGCATAATTATTAATATTACATAGAAATAAAACGCTCTGGTAGAAATAAAGCGGAGCGTTAAGTTACGCCATGTTTCGAATTCTAACAAAGAGCGTAACAGAGAGTTTTGACAATATTTTCTCCATGATTACTCTACTATATGCGGGATAAACTTGCAGATGAGTATATTGATTTTTGTGTTTTATCTTTATTTAACCCACATATAACATTTTAGGGTGAAAAAAACCAAAAACATTTTTTGAATGCTATTTGAACCCATAACTATCGAGTCTGGTCAAAAATTCAACCACAAAGGCTTAACTTTTTTTTAACTAATCTTTTTTACATAATAAACGGTAAATATTGCCTAAGTCACATAACTATGCCAAGGCGACGATTCCATTCATATGAGGTGAAGATCCTCAGGCACATTATGCCTTTTATATATCACATTAGAAACCGAATAAATAAAAAAGCAGATTCTAAGTTACAAAAAAAAATAATTCAATCATCTGGCTCAGTGGTTGCGATTACTACACAGCTTAGGGTAATGAGATCAATTGTAAGGCAACAAATTATTTAAAAATAAAATTTTAAAAAATGCTTCATTTTTTTAGCAGCTCCAGCATTTCTTTTTATCTTGAAGTGTCTAGGTAGTGATTTATTATAACTTTACAGTAGAAATATGTAATACACTAAGCTATCTCTATCTATCTATCTTAACCTAGAGTTAAGACACTCCGTTTCCGAGTTTACAAGATACGCAATGCGTGTTGAACTGAAATGAAAATAATTTATATAAGTTATTATACACCAAGTCAAGAGGATTGGCAGACCAAAACGGTTATGGCAAGAAGAGCTGTATCATTACAGGCCTGACAGGTGCACGAAAAAGACAAGAGGGGAATAAATGTAAGATGCCTTTGCCCAACTATTAGCCAGTTCAAGCTAGTATCATGGTAACAATTACCGAGTCAAGAATCATAGCGAATCGAATAAACAACAATCGCGTTTACATTAAGACAATGTACCACTGCGTCACAGTACCCTCCTATATAACCTTCTCATATAAAATTCTAAGTTATAACTTATTTATAATAAATAAAGAAGTAACTTTATTAGGTGCTAAATATTCCACTCGCATTCCATCTTTGATCTTTCAGGTCACCTAGACCTGACCTTTAAGCTTTGATAAAAAGTGAAGGTGGGTTAGAAAATGATTAAATTAATATACACTTTATTTGCTTATAAAATAACATACAAATTTGATGAATTATTTTTGAGATAAATACTTTAGTTAAAGATAATCTATAAATGAAATATATATTATTTTAAATAATAAGGCGCCGCCCGCAATTTTGTTTGTGCACTTTAAGATGTAAACTGGAAATCTCTTTCGAGAAATCCTCTCATAGTGCTCCCCTGTACTCTTTTTTTTCTTATATTTTTTGTCGTGCCTACATGATAGAGTTCAACTTTCAAAGTCTATTAGTTTTGTCTGTGCGTTGTTAGAAGACGAGATTTATAAGAAATGGTAATATTTAGAGATATTACCATTTCTTTTTACATAAGAAGGACACCATACCTACATATACCTACATGATTAGAAGGCATTGCACGTTTTGAATCGAAGTCCATGCCGCAGCGCTGTATATAATGAAGCCAAGAGTACAACCAACATATAGAATATTTTTGTACATTTATCAAATACTATTCCTCACATAGGCACGAAACATGCTTCACTGGAAAGGTAGCTTAATTTGAACTCGAACTTCTGTAATGGCAACCTACAACAATATCAGTATTTCCCAACTATCAATACTACCACACTGGTGTCCAACACCACGTTAACTACCACCACGTCCTAAATACATTTTTTATAGCTTCACGCTGTATTTTACACATATCAGTGCTGTGAGCTAGTGAGCTTCTCAGGCACCTACTGTTACGACACTTCGATTTTGCAAGTTCTGGATTGTGAGTTGATCGGCGCAACTCAATATCGCATGTTCAGATCCTAACTTACAAGAGAGAGCTCTACCTTCTACTAAAAACAACATCTAGAGAATACACAATAAAAAAAAAACAATAAATAACCAGTGAATGACCCTTTAAATCGTGAGGAAGCCTCGATAAGGTTTAGAATACGCTTAAAGGCGATCAGATTACAAAAGGTACCCGACATGAACGACAACGAAAGATAGGAAAAGCTCTACTATCATAGTACGTATTCGTACGATACTGGCAGATTCAAGGCTTTTCCTGTATAGCAGTAGTAGCGTAGTGAATGAAATCTAGTGTTCAATTTTGTCAGCGAAACTGAGTAGCGGAGCTCAACACCGCGTTTGTCCTATCAGAGCAGAGTAGTTAAAGTAATTAAATAATAACACCCAAAAGTGGTAATCTACCCCAAAAACATCATGTTCACAGTCAGACAAGTTGTAAGCGCCCGTATACGTTTTTGGGACACTGCTGGATAAAATTTGCTTAATGTATGGCTTAGTTGATAGAGTAGTTAGATAGCTTTCAAAAAGCGCGGGTTTGATTTCCACTACATTAATTTTATTTTGAAGAGAAACATTTTACACAACTTAACAAGTTTTAAATATTTTTTTAGTAAGCAAGGTGAAAACTCTATTATTTAGAGGATATTGAGTTAACCTTTCGACTATTTAGCTGGTACCGTCAAAACTAATTTATATGTGCGGGTGGAGGCAATTAACAACAATTACTATTAAAGTTTTCATTAATTACGCGACGACCTTTCTCATAACCGTTTTATTATATTTTTACTTTAACCACCATTTCGTTATTGGAAGGAGACAAAATAATTCTTATTGAATAAAAATTCGCTTCACGTTGTATCACACAGCAGTGTAGACAGAGGGAACCTAGTGTTAAGACACTCCGTTTTCCAGAGAAAGCTTTGCAGTTATATAACTGCAAAGCTATATGGTAAGCTATATACTTATAAATATGTCCTGTAAGTTTTAATACTTATTTAAATAAGCTCTTTATTCAATGGAGGCCGTAGCGGCGCAGCGGCATAAGGGTGTGATTATAATGTGACGGTTGTGGGTTCAATCCCTATTCGAGGAACGGAAATATTTATTTAGGTTTATATTTCCATTTTTTTGCTCTGGTGTCGAGGCAAAGCGCGACATCGAGTTCTGCCACTTAACACGCAATGCCTTCAGAATTCGGCAGAAAGTAGAAAACGGCGTGTTGTATCACTAAGTTCCTTCTAAATATCTTGCTGTGTGCGGGATACAGCGTGAAGCTAATTTAATTTATGATTTATTTTTAATATAGAAAGAATAGCTAGGGTGGCGGGACTCTTGGCGCAGTGGTAGATCGTCGGACTTGAAACGCGATGTTTGTGAGTTCGATTTCCACTCGGAGAATGAAACTATATGCATTTTATTAGAGGAGATTCATAGCGCCACTCAACATTCAATATCTCAAAAAATTGGGCGGTGTGTGGGCAATAGAGCGTTTAAACACTAAGTTCTCTCCGCTACATGTAGGATTCAGGATGAATATAAAAAAAGTACGAATTCAACAATCATAGAATTGACAACAACGAACGACAATGACGAGAACGTTTTAATAACATGAACGTAATAGACTAATGGTTCAAAAGGACTCTCTTATAAGGCCATAGTTGTCCCATAAAATGTCTAGAATAAAAAACGAAAGACACGATGGAATCCCCAAATGAGACTACGCTCGAATTTTACATCCGTAACTATTAATATTATATTTTAATAAAACATTCTTAAAATATAATATATTTAATTTGATTTATTTAAATATTTCCTTTTATAATAATAAAAATATATTAGTATTAAAAAAAACTACTATTTAAATAGCAGTAAAAACAAAGTATGCATACCAGTTTAACAATACAGATGCAGGTAAATTGTATCTATGATGTGCTTCACTACTCTTCACTGCACGATGGTCGTCGGTCCAAATCTCGTCACAAAAAAGCAGATACCAAAAAGTAGTAGTACTTGTTTCCAAGTCCTGATTACACATAGAAGCGACGTGGAGTATAACGACAACCAACATGGAATGTAGTCTACTAATATAGTGTACTAGTTGTATTCCACATACTACGTAGGCAGATTGAGTCTAGGGTCAAGACCCTGCGTTTAATTTTTGAGACATTGTGAGTTGAGTTGCGGAACTCACCGCCGCCCTTTATTCTACAGCCAGAGCGAGGAAATGAAAATAAATAAACCCGCGAGTGGAAATCGAAACAAAAAACAAAAACAGCTAAACAGCTGCGGCAAGACAGCCAAAAATTTCTCAAACATTCATACCTCTTAAGCAGGTAATGTCTAATATTTTAATGTTTATTTTATTTTATTATAGAATAAATGCATCATATGACATTAATAGGCTAAATAACGAAACAGCATTTTCTAGTTATACTGGTTTATACACACATACATATATATTAAAGGATCTTAGTGATTACATTACACAATATTATGTTAGATATATACCTTCTTAGTTAGGCACTGTAACTTTTTATCCCATATAGCAGGATAAGCTGAGGAAACCTAGTGGTGTTAGGACACTCACGAACTTATCGGGCAATTCAAAGTCCTAAGATTAAGGGTTCGATTCCCACTCGGAAGAATCGTAAATTTAATATATTTATTTCCTAGCTCTGATAATAAAGAAAAGCGTGGCGTTGAGTTTCGCCACTCAACACGTTGTACCTCAAAAATTCGGCGGAAATTGGGGAACGGAGGTGTCTCAATAAAGGTCACTAGGTACCCAGGTTCCCTCTGCCTACCCTGCTACAATGTGAATTAGAAAAATACATAATATTTAAAATTGCTTATATTCAAGTTCTTTACTAAATACATGTATCATATTTAAGTTATCAAATTTATTATGATAAAATATGAATAATCCATAAAAAAAAATATAATACTAGTAAACTAGACAAAATGGCAAATGGGAAAACTGAATGACAGCATAATTAAATTATAGCTTGTGGGTAATTTTATAAATGTTTTATGACACTAACATGATAAAGTCATAACAGGTGGTAATTTGACAAAATAATTACTACTAAAAGCCAGTATAAAACCATTTTCATTAGAGAAAAAATTGCAAATTGTACTTCCATTAAAATATTATAGGAGTTAATTTAATATAGTAGTTTAATTCATTAAGTCTATATTAAGAAATTACTCTATCAGTTCATAGAAATAGTAATTGTACATATTGCACATTTACCCATGTGTATAAAACTATTGCGTTAGCCAGTGACTGACAGGACTAACTACTGGACTTAGGAAATTTTAATTTTTATGTATGTAGATTACAGATTGTAGCACTACAGGAGTAAGTATTTTTGGAAATTTCTTCAGGAAGCAGGAGAGGAAAAAATTCAAATCTCCATTTTTACATCTTAATATCCAAGAAAAAATATTTCAGGATGAATATTTGCATTTAACTTTAAAATAATTATACCTTTTATTGTCAAATTATATGATAATTAAAGATCACAGGATATTGATTCAATTTACTTTCAATGAAATGGTATAACTAAAACATGATGTAAATGCTAATAATTGGAAAAGAAAGAAGAATTATTTTAAAATATTACAAATAGGAAAAGAACCCAAAAAGACCATAGGAGACTAATAAATAAAATCCCTGTGAGTATTCTACAATGTGGTTGAATACAGTAAAGAGTTAAAACCAGTTAAATTAAATATGACACAAAATTTTATTACATCTCACAAGAAATGAATCACCAAAGTTACAGCTAAGTTACCATTATTTGCCAGTTTGTAAATTCTCCAAATTGTAATGCACACAAAATTAATCATATTTAAATATTTACGTAAAATAAGATTTAAATATTTAACATTTAATAATATGTTATGTTACAATCAATTATCATTTATTATCTAATAAGTTATCTATATCAGTATGTTGAAATTGATTCAATGTCTGATATCATTTTTTATAAATTAATAAGTTGTTCTGTCAATTATTATCTTAAATACTAAAAGTAGCTAAAATAACAACCTAATCATTCAATCTCATAAAGAGGAACGGAGTGCCTTAGCACTAGGTTCCCTCTGCGTTCTCTGCTGTGTGCGGGATACAACGTGAATATGATCTCATAATGACGACAATTTATTGACATTTATTTAGGGCGAAATATGCGAAAAAAAAATGTGCGAAAACAATTGAATTTTAAATTCAATTTAACTCTTAAAAATGGTCACTTTATATTTAATTTTATATTTATATAAAGATCAAATACGAAGTTATTTGCGTCACAATGCATTTCTGAGATCGCGTTTTCATTACACATGGGCGGGGTATTACTCATATGCTCGAATCATCCCTTCGGGGTGGTG
>DWGR01003641.1:0-11933 GCA_018247715.1 Heliconius burneyi | reverse complement strand
AGAGCGGTCGCAATGGCGGCGTTGCGACGGGACCTCTGCGCTAAGCAACGGCGGGAGAAAGAGTTAGTGATCTTAGAAATATCAAATATACCATACTTTGCGAGCGACGAGTCGTCGCCGTCCCGGAGTAAGGCTTTCTGAACTTTAGCGTATTGTTGACTCTGGAAGAAAATAATCAAAAGTAAGAAAAAAATCTTGAGGCCACTCGTCACACAGGGTCACAAGCGGTGCGGCTGTAAACGCGACAGGTTGCTTGTTCGATTACCACTCGAGGAAATGAAATATTTAATATTTTAATTTCTTCGCTACGGTGACGAGGCAAAAGGCGACGTTGACTTCCGCCATTCAACACGCAATGCTATGGAGGACGGATTGTCTTGACACTTCGGGCTCCCCCTGCTCACCCCGCTACATGCGGGATACAGCGTGGAAGCTGAAAAATATGAAAATCCTAAGCTCAAATTTCCGCAGCTATCTGCAGATAACTTCAGTGCGGTGACGTTTCCTGACTACTGACCGTACTGATTTATTATTTATACCTATTGTTATTAGCTTTCTACTAGTTTTAACCTTCTGTAAATAAGTATTTTTTTAAGCTTTGTGATACACACGGGTAGACCCGAGTAGACACGGGTAGGTCACGAGTCTACCCGTGACCACGGACTATTGCAAAGTGTTCCAAACGTCGGGTTCCCAAAAAATGTATAATCCTAAATAAATACGCGATTAATCCGGTTAAAATAGTTTTATTTAGAAAGATATTTTAATACTTATAAAAATAAAAAATATATATAGTTCTCTTCAATTTTATAAATTCGAACATATATTGACATATAGCTTATGTTAGATAGACCAGACATACATACATCATTCATTAATTCATAGATAAGTTAGTAGTTAATTTTGTAGTTAAAAACGATGGTTGTGAATTCTTGTTTTTTCTTATATTAAACGTAGCTGTACCAACAATTGGTGGGATGTCAAGAATACGCAAGATTACCCCTCATATGTAATGAAAATAATTGTTTAAACTGTAATTTGTTAGATCAAAAACGTCATATTCTCAAATATTGCGTTTATTTCGTTTTGATGTATAGAGCACGTGAACGCGCTGAACGAGAATGCTCGGAGCTGAGCGTCGAAGCCTGCCGCAGTGCTCAAGAAGCTCAGGAGCTGAGCGCGCACGTGGCGGCGTTGAGCGCCGAGCTGGAGGTGGTGCGCCGGAGATGGCTCCCCCCACCTTTCTATAGGTTAATCGCTTGTTTTTTAAACAAAAGAATTTTGGTTTTACCTATGTTAACTATATTGTTTTGTTATGAGTATTGTGTAATTAATGGTGGAACCAAGTCTCTGCTCTTTGACTAGGGTGAAAAATGAAGAGAACATGATTTCTGTGTTTTGGGAAAGATATTATACATCATAATAACGTTTAAATTTTATAAAGATATAAATACCCCACATATTACTTTTCGTCTTTTACTTTTTTATTACTTTTTTCATAATGTGGCGCAGAGGCAAAAGCGTGTGACTGTAAACGCGACAGGTTGTGAGTTCAATTTCATTCGAGGAAATGAAATATTAATTTCATTTGTTCACTCTGGTACTAGGGGACAAGCGCGGCGTTAAGTTCCGCCATTTACTACTCTTTTGCTACCTTGTCCTTTACATCTGGTATACTCGTTTTTTATGTTAAACTACCTTTTTTTGCGTTCCTCTTAATATGTCCCCGATTATATTAATGTACTCGTATTGCTTGTATTGTAACGTCTGAATGTAGCGTGAGGTTTTTGGGTTCGATTCTGACTTGGAGGAATAAATTATTTTTATTTCGTCGCAATGGTAACGAGACAAAGCGCGACGTTGATTTTCATCATTTACATGTCTCAAAAATTGTGCGGTGTTTCTTCGTTTTTTAACACTTGAATCCCTCTGACTACCCTGTGATGTGCAGGATACAGTGTGAGGTTAAAATAATAATCATGATATGACACAAGGTTGGTGGGCGCGGCACGTGTGTGGCTGTTCCACCCCAAGACGCTGTCCGACGCTGTCATGTGGACGCTAATGCCCGCGCGACATGGATGCTGAACTAGATAGAGTTATATACTTATCGCTAAAATAAGTAGTAAATAGTATTGCTATAAAATAATTATTTAATTTCAGTTTAAAATTTCATCTGCTGTCTGTTTGACTTTTGGATTTTTTTTTCTCTTAACGAAAGGCATTGCAATATATAGCCATGTACCAAGTTCACCTTTTGCTTGAAATACACTAGGTATAATTTAAAAATATTTCATAATGGGATACATACATATATATATATATATATATATATATATATATATATATATATATATATATATATATATATATATATTATATGTTTATATTTATTTTTGTGTCTGAAATACTTAAAATTTGTGCTGTAAGTTCTCACTTCGTGCCAAATTTTATATCTATATGAATATTTATGCATTACTTTTGTTATATTTTATATGAAATATTAAATGTTCAGATATTATACATCTGAACATTTATTATTATCTCATTTAAGAAAAAAATCTCAAAGAAATATATTTCATATAAAATATAGCATAAACGATGCATAAATGTTAGTATCTTTTGATTGAGTGAACTAGAGATGTTTTGTTGTTCTTCAAGGGATTATAGATGTTAACATTTGATATTAAATTTATCTTGTTTCCTCCGAACGATCTCGAGATATCGTTCCATTTTTACCTTTTGAGGTACGAAACTGTAATAAAAATGAAACAAAAATCAGGTGAAACGGTAGAAACTATAAATCGGTTGTTAGTTGAACTCAGTTGAACTTCAAAAATCACAGAGGACATATAATATGAAAAAGCTGATGACAGTAGACGATGGGATAAATATAGACATCAGTCACTCCGTTATCCCCAACTATAGTAGGAACTAGAGATAAAGCTTGAATATAAAAAAATCCTAAAATTATTTATACTAACTAAATTTATGTTCAAAAAATCATTTACAATACTAACTCACAAAACCCTTGAAACTACATCAAATATCAAACAACATTAACAGGATGTTGAATATATATTTTATTAGCTCCACATCAGGACAACAAGGCCAGAGATTGATGATGCTCATGCCTTCGTTTTATTTCCCCGCGGATAATCTCGTTGTCTCCGGCTTAAAGACATGTAGGAAATACGGGGGCAATTTTTCTCCAACTACAGAAAAATGGCGAACGCTTAACATCGCGGTTGGGTGCCCCTGAGTAGGCGCGGGCTTATCCCGTCAGATGAAAAAAGAACTTTGTGCTCGCGATTAAATTATATGTAACGAAGACTTTGTAATTTGCCGAATATGTAAATCAAAGTACAAGCTTTCAAAAATGTTGCTTAGTCACGCGAGGAGATAGGGTATGTGAAGCTTCACGATAACAAAATATGAAGTAAGGCATGCATTTTTATATTGGTCTACCTTTGAGTGGTTAATGTAAACTCAGTTCGATTTTATTCAACGTTAATGTAAATAAATTCTTTTCTAGAGGGTATTTGCTCTTGATATGTATCTTAATCAGTTCAATATATATCATTTACATAAGAAATTGAAATTGAACATTTTTTTATGGGAAAAGTATGGCAAACGAGCGTACGAGGTCACCTGATAGTAAGTGATCACCGCCGCCCACGACACCGCGTAACACCAGAGGAGCTACTGGTGCGTTGCCAGCTTTTGGGGTGGTTGGGCGCCGGAGCCGTGATGTTCGGCATACTAAAGACGAGAATTAAAATAGGATTTCTATTACAAGGATCCCCATTACAAGGATATCTTAAAATAAATCTTACTAATAAAAAGAATTGCCCCAAAAACATAAATTATCACTTAGTTTACACGAACATATAAATGTTCCAAAGCTAAAGTCCAGGACCCGCTTTCATGTCTGCAACGTGTTAATAAAATTAAAAATATCTGTTGATAAAACTGAAACAAAATGAAATCATAATATTTTAACAACAAATATGAATTGGAGTTTTACATTTATATCTCAACAAAGTATTAACAAGTATAAAGTAAAACCACGGAATGAACTTATTCATAGAACGCTTTAGTAGACAAGTAAATGAAAATGATCTTCTTACGAAATGTTACGTAACTCAAGTCTTATTGTTTGATATTAATTTTGTCATTGTATTTAGTTATATTGTTGTAAAATATTATAATGTTAGGTAATCTAATATCAATAAAAAGCAATATCTAAATATTTTAAAGAAATAGAAAAAAAATGATGTCAATCGTGGCGCAGGGACACCAGCGTGTGACTGTAAACGCGACAGGTTGTGGGTTCGATTCCCAGTCAGGGAAACAAAAGCTTAATAAATTTTTTTCTTTGTTCTGGTGTTGATAATTAATACCCGCCTACACGCACGCATGTTTCAAGTACAATTGTTCTCAAATAAATTCAAAATCATTATCCCGCGTGTTTGATTTTTCTCAGTGCTCTAAGGGGGGACCATAAATTTGAATATTTAGTATATTTTGACCTCCACGCTACCACCAAATAAATGATCTTGATAGGCAAACAACAAAGTGGTCCTATAAGGCTTACGTTTTACCATTTGAGGCACGGAACCATAAAAACTATACTTTCAGCTAAATTCAATGTAACACTAACGTTAATATGCAATTTAAAATAACGATAGTAATTTGCAACATGTCACAATACACAGCGTCAAAGTTCCATTGTAAGCAATTTGTATGCAAACACCGACATAGTTAACATCAATAATATTCCTAATTTATTTGACGCCGTAAACGTTCTGTAAATTAAATCCATTTGACCTTTTATGATAGCAATTTATTATTCGGTATTATATTAATAAATATTCTTTAATCCTTAAATTGAAATATCATTGATTATTTGAAATCGTATTAGCGTAGAAATTGAATCGGTAGATCAATGCGATGTTTTATAAAGTGGATTTTATTACAGCTTCACGCTTTATCCCTCCCATGCCAGGGTAGGCAGAGGGCACCTGTGAATGTAATGTTAAGACACTCCGTCCCCATTGAGACACTTCCGTTCCCCACTCTCCGCCGAATTCCGAAAATGCGCGTTGAGTGGCGAAACTTAATGCCGCAAATGGATTATTATTTTTGGAAAATGTTTATGTATCTGAATTACCTCATGGACGATTTTAAGAATCGAGGGTACAAGCCCAACAATTTAAATCTAGAAAAACATTTAATAATTTTTCTTAGCGTGGAATAACGCTTTAGAAATTTTGATTACTTCATTACTCAATCTGCATACTAAATAAAGACATACTTAGATCGCAATAGACAACATAACACCATCTACATTTTGAATTAACAAGTAATTAATAAAAATAATAGCTTTTAAATTAATATTACAAACAGAAAGAGATAATTTCCCAATTCCCAAAAGTGTATACAAATGCAAACAAAAGAAAATGTTAACGCTATCTTTACGTATTAATTAATTACAAAAGAGAATATTATAAAACACTGAGAGCTGACTTGCACTATATACAAATTACCTTCCGGCTCCTTGTTCACATTCGAATCACGAAGACAATGTTTATTTAACAATAACTGAATGAAATATTAAACATTTATATAAAATACTGACAATCTGTTTAAGCGCCGCTATGGATTTCAATTTTCAATTGCTTTGTAACAGCGCTCGCTATAAATCAGATGTGAACACATTTTTATATGTCGCTGAGTAATGGGTTCAGATGCTGAAATACGAACATAGCGAAGTAAAGTTCGGTAAAAGGATGAAATTTACATACGAGGTCTTTCTTAGTCACTTTTGTCTAGATTCGCTATTTCGTAAAGTTATGCAAGTAATTTCTAGCAAATTTAGAATAATTTAAATGTAATATTATGTAATATTTAAATATCTTGTACATTTTTTAGCTCTACGCTATCAAATACCCCGCACTCAGCAATGTAGGCAGAGGGATCTAGGGAGCCTAATGTTAAGACACTCCGTCTCCATTAAGACATTACTTTTCGTCACTTTGCGCCGAATTCTAGAAGCAAAGCGCAGCGTTGGGGGTACCGCCATTCAATATGGCGGAACTTAACACCGCTCTTTGCCTCGTTCTAGAGCAAAGAAATTTAAATTTTAAATATTTCATAATCCTGAAGTGGAAATCGAACCCATAACATGTTGCACCTTAACCTCATTATTAATTGTAATCCAATTATAAAACATATTATCAGCTTTTCTAATACAATAACTTAAAAAATATATCTTTTCAAATCTTTACCTACTCTTGATCAACGAAGTAATAACTTTAAAATTCTGTCCAAACTTTTTTTTTTTATGGTAAAAGCATGGCAAACGAGCGTACGGGTCACCTGATAGTAAGTGATCACCGCCGCCCACGCACCGCGTAACACCAGAGGAGTACTGTTAAATACGGAAAACCAAAAAAAAACCTACACTCTTGAATAAAAATACACTAGTACAAAAGAACATTTAATAACAAATACTTATACAGATCGTGTATACAAACTGTACTAATTACTGCAAATATTTAAATAGAAATTTAAATTATGTAAATTTTTAATAAAACTTCAAAACTCATATGGAAAACAACTCAACACACAAACCTACATAAAAACAAGAAAATTTAATATAACTAGACTAAAACTATTCACACACAACGCCGCTCCAGCTATTTAAGTGTTCAACGTTTTAATTAAAAACCGATCGACCTATATTAATTAACCACAAACCCCTATTAAACAAACTGCCTCGTTCTGCGCAGTAACGAAGTTTCTTTGGAAATTCATAATAATTTCTATTCATATTTATATTACGTAATACAATTCGGCAAATGTTTATTTTAGATTTTAGCTTTGTAGAATTTTTTTAATGGAAATGCATTTCCAGAACTAAATTTTGTTGAACAATACTCTTTAAAAATTTAAAACTTTTGTATTTAAAGCAGATTAAATAAGCAATAAATACTAAAGAAAGTTTGCCAAAATACAAAAGTAGAAACTATATTTTGATCGATTAAGTCATTTCTGAAGTCAGCAGCGTAAACAAACGCACAAACAGATATTATTTGAAAAAATCGTTGCTTATAGAATAGCATCAATAATTTTTTTATAAAGGTCCCCCTATGTGAACTGTACAGACATCGATCCGTTACGATTTTATTAAAAGTATATAGGTATACTACACACTGTCACCGAGTGATTACGAATCGAAACTACCGTCACACCAACACACGCCACTGTACCGCGATGGTGTTAATATATTCATGTCAATATCTTCCAATGGCACTAGTTCTAAATTACCTCTGAGTCACGTACGTATCAAACATACATTTTAGGAATCAGAAGTGTATAATATAAAAAGAGATAATTCAGGATGGATTACAAGCAGTTTATTACAAAGTTGACTTATACAAACAATATTTCTGATCTGAAGTGAATAAATCTGAATACACAATCAAATATAATTAAACAATCATTACTTTCAATTCCACATTAAACAATTAAACAATCATTACTTTCAATTCCACATTAAACAATTAAACAATCATTACTTTCAATTCCACATTAAACAATTAAACAATCATTACTTTCCATTACACAACGTTAAGCAATAACAAATTAATAATAATATGGAACGAACTCACAGTATCAACGCCAACCACCCTTACGCACGATAACTGACCCGTCAAGAGAGGGCGAACCCGAATGCGCACTAGCTTTTATAAGTATGAGCGCGGTGGTGGTAGATGTCGATACGCTTCTAATACAGGAAGGCAAGGGATGGGCTGCTCACGCGCAGGATATTCCATCGCACGTTGGATATTCAGCTAACACGGCCTACGTCACAATGCCGTAGAGCGTCATAGCTTCCCTCACGCGTGCTTTAACGCTGCCAATTTGCATCGTGATACGTCATGCTCACTGCGGGTTCACAGACATTAAGGTATAGACTGGTGTCTAATTGATTTGATTTTATTATGGGATGACAAAATCTTTGTATTTCTACTTATATTAATATTGTAAAGCTGAAGAGTTTATTTGGTTGATGTGCTAGTTTCAGGCTTTACTGGTTGAAAGTGAAAAAATATTTTTTATTACATAGTCCATCTGTCGAGTACGGGTATGAGTCATAATATTATGTAAACTTTATATTTACAAGCCATTTATATGCGTAGAATCAAAATATATAGCAACTTTAGCCTTATACTAGCGACACGCGCACCTTTCGCCCGCTTTAAATATTTTTTCATATTAGTCAACTTATATATAGTTTTTTACAAATGTATTCTAAAAATTAATGTAACTCTGATATATCTAAGCTATTTTACTGTAAAGTTTAATCTAAATCCGTTTAGTACTTTTTGTGTGAAAGTGTAACATCCATCTTCACAAAGTCTCACATCAATAATATTAGTAGGATCACATTAGACGTGTTTATTTACTTTTGGCAAACTAAACAAATTACACAAACGTAAGTAAAAGGAGCCTCCTGCCTAGGCTGCATTTTACGTTACAGTGCCTAGTGTACGTGGCATTTATAACCGTCGGGCGGCGCTGAGGAGTAAATATATTGTGGTGGGCGGTGGACGTGAGGTGACTGCGGCCTCGATGCTGATTCTACAGGACACAAACCTAATAAGTCATTTAGTGCAATCGCAAACGGACTTAACATTTGTTATGAGGGCTTGGGGAGGTTTTACAAAAATAAAATTTGATTAAAGCGTATTTAAACCGTTATTTATTTATTTTTAATTTGGTTTCATCCAAACATAATTATTTTTTCGAATTCGAAACACTGAAATGAACGCTTTCAACCAAACACACTCTTAACCTGTACAATATTAATATAGACTATAGAACACATAAGTACCTATTGTATATAGATTGTTTATGTTACCTGTAGCCTGCAGCGGTGAGCGTTCCGATAAAACAATTACAATATACATATATTAGTATAATATATTATTTTCATACATTATGATAATTCTCCATTTCAATGCAGTAATTAAGCCACATTTCCCTCATTTTATTTTCCCAACGACGCGAGAGTAATTAATAGATATGCATAATTTACAGTTAATATGAATGTTATTCACAATCTCGTAAAAGTAACCACACTGTATTTTTATAACTGCTGTTGAATATGTCATAATGTAGTATTATTTTGTACGGGATAATAAATTTTCAAAGAATTTTAATGTTTAATGTACATTTGATGTACATACAATTGTAAGTACATGTCGTAGAGGCAGTCGTGGCGCAGTGGCACAAGCGCGACTGTAAACGCGACGGGTGTGATGTTAAAATGATTGTTTATTAATATTTTATTATCTTTGCATTGGTAACAAGGTAAAGAGCGGCATTGAGTTCCGCCTCTCAACAGGCAATATCTTTGTACCCAAGATTTAGCGGAAACTGCAGTACGCAGTGTTTTGTCTAGATTCCCTCTGCCGAAAAAAAATACATGTTATTACACAATTTTTAAAGTGACCACCAGCATTGTTAGCAAATTATATTTCTGCACAATCAAAATACTTTTCATTTCAATTGGTTAGTAAACTTTTTGGCTAATGAACTTTGTACATTTTGGAACATATCGAGACTTACACCCGCATCTCTTTTTAAACCTCCAAAGATTCCAAGGGAAGAATGTGAAGGCGTGAAGTAGTGGCTTTATGCCACTGCGTTTCGCATTAGGTAATGCCGGGCTCCGACGCCCAACCACCTCAAAAGCTGGCAAAGCACCAGTAGCTCCTCTGGTGTTACGCGGTGTCGTGGGCGGCGGTGATCACTTACTATCAGGTGACCCGTACGCTCGTTTGCCATGCTTTTTCCATAAAAAAAAATCTAAATTGAAAGTTGTAAAGTGATCCATTATTTTCCTTCACCATACCTTTCTTAGAATATAATTACTGAAGGAAAACGTGAGCTAGGCGTACTAGAGCTTAATAGCTCTCATCTTATTATCGCATGCGCAATTATATATGAAGCTGCATTGTGTTTGAGCGTGGCGCCTAGAGTCAACGACCTGCTCCTCCTAATCCTTTCTCCAGTTAAACATCTCATTTGGTGCAACAATGACGCAATTACATTTTTTTAAAAACAAATTTAATGTATCAATGAATGCGGAAAGAATAATAATACTTTATTGCACTAAAAACAAAGAAACAATAATGTAATAAAATTTGCAAAAGGACAATAAAAAGTGCAATGGCGGCCTTATCACTTAAAGCGATTTCTTACAGGCAACCATTTCAAAGGATTTATTACATAAAATAGCAGAAAGGCGCAAAAAGTATATATAAAATA
Source organism: Heliconius burneyi (assembly GCA_018247715.1). Lineage (NCBI taxonomy): Eukaryota > Metazoa > Arthropoda > Insecta > Lepidoptera > Nymphalidae > Heliconius > Heliconius burneyi. Next base: position 1,592 of record DWGR01003641.1, on the reverse strand, counting down.
TGATATGATATGATAAAAATATTCATAATTTTTGATTTTGTATCCTGCAACATTTTAAAAATTGCAAATATGTCAACGTCAACGACGTACATAACGTCGTAAAATGAGATTTTTTTGTAGAGGCCACTCGTCGACTGTAAGCGTGACTGGTTGTGGGTTTGATTCTTACTCGAGAAAATTAAATATTTAATATTTTCATTTCCTCGGTCTGGCCGTGTGTTTCACGGCGTGTTGTTGAGTTCCACCACTCAACACGCAATGTTTCCGAAATTTGGCGGAAAGTGAATGGAAGACGGGAATGACTTAATGAAAACGAAGAGTCTTAACATATATATATATATATATATATATTCTTCTAACATTATCACGAAATTGTATTGGGGAAATATTTTCAAGTATACGTTTATAGGTATAAATACATTTAAGAAAACAATTTTAAGTCTTTTATATAATCATTTTCTCTGAATGGAGATCCAACCCACTACTATCGCGGTCGATACTACTACTGAAATAAATTGTATAACTAAATTACTAAAATGAATATCTATGTAGGTTCATGAGCACCAGCTGTTCAAATTTTGTGCATTTTAATTAAACCTCAATCAACCCCGATAATTAATTAACCATAAATTGAACCTTACATTGTAAAATCATGTTGTAGATCGGGTCGTATTGCAAATAACATTTTAATAAATTTCTCTAGTTGTTTGATTATTATAAAAATATATATATACGTACATACATATAATAAATATTCATTTAACTTTAAATACCGTTAGCTATTGTTAAAATATATTATTAATTAAATAAAATATATTTTACCGTTAGCTTTCTTTGTCTAATTGGTAGTCACAAACAATATTTATACTTTAATATATCTTTCGTGTCTAATAAATAAAGGTTATATGTGTAAAGTAAGAAAAAGTTATAACAACATACTTTAGCAACTAAAACCCATTTTTAAAGATTTCTATCTTCAGCATGCCAGAGTTCATCATTATCTAGTCGGGGTTCATCGCCAGAACTTAGTATAACATAGAACAAAAAAGAACAATGCAGCGGACGTAGGACCCTTTATGCGCATTACCGCTCACCTCAACTTTTCGAGTTTCTTTCTACTCAAATTTGAAATAATGTTATCAATGTGATCTACAAAGTTAGTTATAGAAATGAATAGATGACAGTTCTAGACAGGCCGATATCTTTTAACAAACTATAGAGACGCTATTACACCTCTCGCACCTACTGTGTACAGATTAATCCTATCTCTGATCAGTTCGTTAGTGAGTTAGACGTACGTATTTACTTTAAAAATAATATCTTACGGAATATTTGTTTATCATGTACGTCTGACATAAATAAAATAAAATATTTATAACGTACGGCAGATGCTGGCTACGTATTTTATCACAGCTATGCATTTCAATTTGCTATTCCTTTGTTGCAAAACGCTTGCATCGATAATTCAAACGTGAACACTTTTATTCAATTAATTCAAAATTGAAAATATCATAAACAGGAATTATGTTTCCGAGATTTTTTAAAATTATGATAAAATAATTATTCTTTCATGATGATTAAACATTTAGTTT
>DWGR01003640.1:0-11935 GCA_018247715.1 Heliconius burneyi | reverse complement strand
TCAAGTATTTTTGTAGTAGTATGTGTATGTGTGCGTGACACGAAATACAGGTATGGAAAAAAATCGTGAAATGAAAAAAAAATCCTACGTCCAAACTATTGAGCCATCTTGATAAATTTTTTTAGCTCCGGGTTTGAAATATTTTACCCTATATGCAGTTTCAGTAAAAGAAGCGCTGCCTCTTCCACCCTGTATAAAAAAGTTTTGAAATACATTGTAAGTTCTTATAATATTTACACGCTTTATCCCGCACATAGCATTTTGTTCCTATTAAACACTTTCATTCCCCACTTTCCGCTCTATTCTGAAGGCTTTGCCTTTTGAGTGGCGGAACTCAAAATCGCGCTACCAAAACGAGCGAAATATTCCACTTCCCCGACTGGGAATCAAACCCACAACCTGTCGCGTTTCTCCAGAAAAAGGCAGAAAGTAGGGGAACGGACTGTCTCAGTACTAGGTTCCATCTGGTTACCCTGCTGATTTTCTTATTTTGATTTTATTAATAATAAAGATAAATATATATTGAATATTCTTAATGTGTCAATGTACGTTTGCATAACAGCTTTCACATGCACGCGTTCGCAATGCTAATAGAGACCGATCAGATTTGCAATTTTTTAAAACGGATATGTTTATAATATCTTGTTATTAAGTTTAATTTATAAAGAAAATTGACTTAAATTGAATTTTGAAAATTTTACTACTAAGTAGATAATAATTATATTCTTTTTTATTTAGATTAATTGTGGCGTTGAGTTCCGCTGTTTCGGTAATAAAATTCGCTCGCGCCGCTTTGTTCTCTACATCTGTCCTGCTATATAACAGATTTGTTAAGATTCATGCTATTATATATCCCGCACTTAATAGAGTAGGCAAAGGGAACCTGGGAATCTAGTGTAATTTCATTTCATCCTCACTAAGGCACCGTCGTTGAAAATATACATTTAAATAATTATTTCTTTTCTTCGAGTGGGAATCGAACCCACAATCAATCGCGTTTAAACTTGAGTCCCTGTACCATTACTGGCATCGAACTGATCATATTGTGAATAGTTAAATACATTAATGAAATATCAATATCTAGTTTATTGTACCCGCATTGTCAAATAAATTAATTGTTATAGGAGTTATAATTACTTGTGATAACGTTTGTTTCCCAATTTAACATCAATTAACACCGCTATAATGCAGTTGATATTTTTTTTTATATATTATAGTTGTGGGTTCAAATCCATTAAGGGAATAGATATATTAAAGCGTCACACGTACCGTCAATTAATCGAAATTTATTACAAAAGTAGTAAAGTAAAAAGGTAAGTGGTATTCCAAATCCATAGCTATTTTTTTTACTAATGTGTTCCTCAATAACTTAAAAACATAAAACAAAATTGAATGTATAAATAAAAAAGAATCCATCAAATATCTTTTGAATTCAATATATTTGGAACCCTCACGGGGTCACTCGGGGGAATTAAGTAATTACTGTCATTTCTTTGCCCTAGTAAGAAAATGTGCTGTGCTGTGCTGTGCTGTGTTTAGTTCCGCTACTAACACGCAATTTGTCGAAGTTTAAGCGAATAGTGGGGAATACAGTTTCGTAAGCCTGTATTCTTATCCCTGACTACAGCGCGAAAAAACGGGAAGCCGCTTCTCCAAAAATAAAAATCGTTTAATTATAATTAATAATTTAAAGAAATTTAATTTAATGTCAATTAAGAGTGCCATTAAACCCAATTAAGTAATAATAATCGTAAAATATATATACGTAAAGAAAGGACAATAAATAAATACGCTTTAATAAGCAATAATGAGCAATACATTGATATTAAGTTATCCAATTAACTCAATATCGAAATTACTTAGATATAATTGCGCTATTATGACAAAGGTCATGGGTTCATTCCCTGATTAAGCCTAATGTTTTGCTTAATTGATTCAGCAATATACATAAGATTGGAGAATTTAATTCTAATAGTGGTAAGAGAGGTAGAGGGAGACCTCAATGGAGGAAGGTAGACGAAGCGAAAGAGGGATGTAGGGACCATAGCGTTAAGCGCTCTATTTAGTCTGGCTAGAGATATATAGTTAAGCTAAGTTAATTTAAATATCTATACTGTATTCTAATATTATAAGCAGAAGAGTTTGTTTGGTTGGACGCGTTAATCTCAGGAACTTTTAATCAGAAAACAAAAAATTTTTCGTGTAACTTGATTCAATGTAACCTACTATAATGCAGTCAGAATTACCTCGTGCAGTAAGAAAAATCCAAAATCAAAGTCAAATATTTTTATTCAAAATAAGAAGTTGCATTCTTCATTTTTTGAACTTCAAATAATCTACCACCAGTTCACTAGAGTTAATGCCTCAGACCTGAGAAGAACCGGCACAATCCACACACAATTCTTAGATACCCCCAACTAACCATGGGGATGAAGTTGCAGGTGTCAAATAAATGTATGATATACCAAAGAAACTCAAATACATTGCGTGTTGAGGGGCGGAAAGAGACAGAATGTGGAGAACGCAGTGACATTAACTAGCCAGAGTGAAGAAGTAAAAATACGAGATAGCGCCATCTTAAGGTCCAGATACGCTAAAATAGAATCGCTCGTGATGTCAAAAATGACGCTTGGGCGTGGACTTTTACTCCTGCCAGATGTCCTAAAAGTTGTTTAAAATTGGGGCAAATAACTATCAAGCTATAATTTTAAATATATTAACATCTAGACCAATCCGATGGCTCAACCATCTTCCCAGATAGAGATGTATTGTTATTTGGAGTTACCTCTGAAAGGGCCCACTTTCAAGGTAGTGAGTAGAGATACTGTCTTTATATATTAGACCAATATTACTCAAAGTTTCAGCTTTTTTTAAATGACGAACGTATGGCGGCTCTGGGATCTTGGGCTTTATAGAATGAAGTAAGTTCACACTGCACACAAGTTAGGCAGAAGGGACCTAAGAAACTAGAGTTAAGCCAAACTCGAAATCAAACCCACAAACAGTTGCGTTTAGTCACACTTTGTGCTCCCCCACCACGACTGGCCTCGAAGTCATTACATAAAAATATTCTAATAATAACCGTAAAATCAATATTATATATATTAATATAAGATAACAGATATCACAGATAACGTTTTACTTTTACCAGACACGGTGGCGACAGTATTTGTAATACGATTTTGACAGAAGCTTTAATTTCAGACATTCCGCTTTATAGAAGCCGATAGTTGTAAAACTTTATAAGTTTATGCTATGTGCGAATATATAAAGCAATTAACATTTAAGACAGTTGTAAGTTCGATTTCTCCGGGAATAAGTCATTTTCATTTCTTCTGGAGAACCAAACAAACCGCGGCGTTGAGTTCTGCGATTCAAAAAATTGGATAAAGCGTGAGGAAGTGGAGTTGAAGAAGAGTCTTAACACTAAGCTCTCTTTGTCTTATTATATGTTCGCATATACTCGTAACAGGGAAAAATAGATGTTATTAAAACTAGAGGTTTAGTTTATTTATATTTCAATTTATTTAAAACAACAAAACAAATAGAATAAAGAACTAAAAAAACCATACAAAAAGAACAGAACACAATTTTTTCCCATCACCATACAAAAGGGGCCAAATGTAATCTCGTTTACAAAGTATTTCTAACACCTCTACCTGAGTCACTATTCGCGTGGAATGACCCAAACCTGTCATTCTACCGCGATATACTGCGCGTACGCACGTGTTCTTACTACGTTTAAGTCTAGTTAAATAGTTAATTGTGGATTGTGGGTTTAAAATTAACTATTTGATACCTCATTTAGGTATTGTAAATGAGTGTAAAGTATTGCATGTGTTTTTTAAATCCAGTTAACTTAAGTTAAATTGTGAATTATATGTGTTTTTAAATTAACTGTTTAATATGAAATATTAATTGTAATTCAATTATATGTTGATTTAACTTAGTGAAATCAATTTTTCATGCTAAGTTCAATTAAATAGTTAACAGTGGTTTGTGAGTGAAACTAAATACCAGTGTGGATTTTCATATTAATGCTGATCGCAATTAAGTTGATTTACAAGTAAAATGGTTTTGCCTTGTGGAATAAATTGCTTCAAAATGCCCAAGAGGTCTAAAGTGGTCCCCGCTCCGAGTGGGGAAGGAGTCTATACTATTGATATGTCATCTACATCAACTTTGGATATAGCTGTAAGTAAATAAATTGTATTGATTATGTAACTTAGATTGCATATAAATGTTAGTTTTATTTATATTTTCTTTTATTTTTTTTTATTTATAAAGTATATAGTTAAAAAAACAGCTGCACGCTGTATCCCGCACACAGCAGGGTAGGCAGAGGGAACCTAGTGTTAAGACATACGTTCCCTACTTTCTGTCGAATTCTGGAGGTATTGCGTGTTGTGTGGCAGAACTCTATCTTTTGCCTCGTTATCAGAGGGAGAAAATTAAAATGTTAAATACCTCATCTCCTCAAGAGGGCATCGAATGCACAACCTATTGTGTTTACGCCGCACCATTGTGACTTTGCTACACGACGTGCCGGTCCTCGACGGCATTTTATATAGAGTGGATATAATCAAAGTGTGATGTTAAGTTACGCCACTTATCCATAATGTGTTTAGAGTGAACGGAAGGTGAAGAAAAGTGGAAAAATTGGTTATCTTTAATTATCATTTGAAATTATAGAGTTGCGTGAAGACCATTTAGGTACTAAAAGATGCTTAAGTGGATTTTGTTTTTATTGTTATTCTTTCACGTTGTATCCCACACATAGTGAAGTAGGTAGAGGGTACCTGGGAACCTAATGTTAAGTTCTCCATTAAGATACTTCCATTTCCCACTTTTCGCCGAATTATTGACATACTCGTATGTAGTGTTGAATAACGGAACTCTACTCCGAAGTTTTTGAAGTATAGTACTTTAACTATAAAAAAAAATTAAGATTCATATTGTTATACTGACAACTTTGTATATTGATGTTAAATAACAAGAAATGTGTTAATTCTTATAGCTAATTTCATATCGGCCAGTCCGTTTATAGAGGCCAGTCGTGGCGCAGGGGCACAATGTGTGACTGTAAAATCAACTGGTTGTGGGTTCGATTCCCACTCGAGGAGATAAAATATTTATTTAAATTTATATTTTCATTTCTGCGCTCTGGCATCGAGACAAAAGCGCAGCGTTGAGTTATATCACTCAACACGCAATGCCTCCAGAATACGGCAGAAAGTAGGGAACGGAATGTCTTAACACTAGGTTCCCTCTGCCTACCCTGCTGTGTGCCGGATACAGCGTGATTGAATTTTTTTATATTAACTATTATTCATTCTTTTTATTTACATATATAACTTTATTCTATCTCTAATATTAAAGAGCTAAAGAGTTTATTTGGTCGAACATGCCAATCTCAGGACCTCATTTATGAAAGAAGGCTATATAATATATTCTATATGTATATATATCGCGTTTATCTTTTCCACGTAACCCACCTGTACCTGTTGGTACCAGTTACCTGGGGTATGCAGTTCATATAAAAGTCCTTCCAGCATTTTCCAATAAAGTTATTAAAATTTATATTAAGTTGTATACGTTATAATATTCTTCTTACATGTTTAATAATAGTCTATAAATAATAATTGCAATTTCCTCTCGCTATATTATTATTAGTATGTTGGTTGTAACTTAAGTGAAGATATTTATGTTTTTTTACCGTCGTGGCGCAGCGGTACAAGGGTGTAACTGTAACGCGACGGTTGTGGATTCGTTCCCCACTCGAGGAAGTGAAATATTTATTTACGTTTATATTTCCATTTACTCGAGGGAAAGCGCGGCGTTGAGTACTGCCACTCAACACGCAATGCCTCCAGAACTTGTCAGAAAGTGGGGAACGGAGTGTCTTAACACTAGGTTCCCTCTGCCTACCCTGCTGTGTGCGGGATACAGCGTGAAACTAATTTAATTTTTTGTTTTATTTTTTTATTGTTGCTATTTTAAAGTCAGGCACAGATATACAGCGAGTCTATAAGATTGTATTGCTATTAGAGGTAATACAATGAATATTTTTACATAAAAGCGTAGTAAAACAACCGCGTCGTTGAGTTCCACCACCAATCACGGAATCTCTCGAATTCCGATGGAAAATGGAGAATATATTCACAAACCTAGTAAAAAACAGCGCGGCGTTAAGTACCACATCCTATCACGAATTTTCTTGAACTAGTGTGGTAAATAAACAAAGATATGGCAGTTTCACACTCCCAATGTAGTCAAAAAAGTTACATCCAACAGCTTGTTATAATTTCTATTACATTAAAAATCAACTTTATGTTTATTATATTATAGTTTATATTGGTTTAGAATATGTGAACAGGTTTTACTCCTTTTGTTAAGTGTATGAGCAAATGCCCTTTCAAGGCTAAGCACCAGTTTCACCGGTTACCAATAAAGTTTCAGATAGTTATCTGATATATAATGCTATCCATCAGTTACGGACAGCTGACAACTTTTTTCTTTTACACAATTAATTAATACTCCACGGATTTTTGTCGTCAAAGCTGGTTTGTTTGTTCTTGTTTTGAATTTATAATTTTTTTCTGTTTTTGCCACTCAACACCCAATGCCTCCAGAATTGGGCAGAAAGTGGGGAACTGGTGCAAATGAACAAATTCTTGATAAATGTCTGTCTGTCTGAAATTATCATCGAATATTCTGGTGTCTGGGTATTGAAGCACAGAAAAAAAACAATCTTCTACGCAATCAAACATACGAGCATTTAAAATCCTGAAATTGATACGGAAGCATCGGTGAGCGAGAACGACTCGCACTTAACCGGTTTTTATATTTTCAAATTAATTTTTGATTTTTTATAAGTGCTAAAATAGTACGCAACGTATGCTTACGATTACAATACGTTCGTATCATTTGTAACATAATTTTTATTAATCTATTGTTTGTAAAAACTTTGATATCCATTCTATATAAAGTACAGTAGAGGACTGGCACCGTGGTGCAAAGGCACAAGGGTGCGGCGTAAACACAACAGGTTGTGCATTCGATGCCCTCTCGAGGAGGTATTTAATGTTTTTATTTTCTTGCTCTGATAACGAGGCAAAACGTGACGTAGAGCTCTGCCACTCAACACTCAAGGCCACAGGATTCGGTGGAAAGTAGAAAACGGATGGGCTCATGGGATGGTAGAAATGGTCATAACGAAACGCAAGTACATTTTGGTTTAACAGCTTTTATTAGACGCTACTTAGAAGAGCGCTAAAAGTCTCGTATTTAATTACATTGGGTATTAGTTCTATAATTAAATTTCTACGAAAAAAAATCAGCTTCACGCTGTATCCCGCTACAGCAAGGTAGGCAGAGGGAACATACAGTCACACCCTTGTGCCACTGCGACACGAAGGCCTCTTTCCAAAGAGATCACTTATAATCTTATTATTTATAAAATATTTATCGAAATCATCATTGAAATATTCAATATCAATACTTAGGTCAGTGAGAGGTGTTTGGTTTGTTATTTCCAAGATATTTTTTATTTACTTATGTTTAGAAGAACTTCTTAATTATATCTAGTTTGTATTTTATTCCAAGGTGATATAACCAGTTTGACTTTTAAAACTAGATTGGCAATCATAAAATGTCAAAAGAACTGCTGCTTGTACGATATTTACATACACTTTGAAAAGATTTTTTTAAAATTTGTAAATCAAAATTAAAACAGCTTCACGCTGTATCCCGCACACAGCAGGATAGACATAGGGAACCTAGTGTTAAGACACTCTCTTCCCCACTTTCTGTCGAATTCTGGAGGCATTGCGTGTTGAGTGGCAAAAACAGAAAAAAATTATAAATTCAAAACAAGAACAAACAAAAGCTTTGACGACAAAAATCCGTGGAGTATTAATAAACACACATAAAGTTATAATATAGTCAAGAAGGCTGTCAGCCTCATCATACAAGAATTTAAGTTAACAAATATATAAAAAATAAATATTTATTCTCGTGAATGTTTGCTAAACACTTCATTTACTTAACAAATATTACGTATATTTAGATAAAATAACAAATGGATTGAGAAAATAAAATTTGGATATTTCCTTCATTTTTAATATGAATGACATTTTTTATTTTAGCTTTTTATAATTTCATATGTTATTTTCATATAAATATTTTTTTAAGTCCACCATGGTGCAGTTGTCATGATTTGGACTGTAACGCTGTCAACACTGCTTTGGATCTCGCTGATTTGACCGTCGTAGCTTAGAGGCATAAGGCTGTAACGCCACGATTGTGTGTTCGATTCTTACTAGAGGAAATTAATTATTATTTACTAATATTTTTATTTCTTCGCTCTGGCACCAAGGCAAACACTCATAGCCTCGCAGCAAAAAGGGAGGAACGGAGTGACTTAACACTAAGTTCTTTATACCTACCCTGCTGTAAGCGAAACGCAGCATGATGGTGATTTTTTTACCGTTATCTAACTTACAAATTGTCTTGGACAAAAATATACAGCACATGGTTGTGGCTGAGTTGTCTTTGTGTAACATTATTTTTTTTATAACCTTTTTGTCTTTACTGGAATTCTTAACTTTTCTATACCAAATTATACGTATTCGGAAATGTCTTCGAATTGAAATATAATACCTGAATTGACCTCGCAGAATTTGAACTAGGTACCTCTGTACATCATTTTAATCGACAAACAGTTAAGTCTCTACAAAAATATACAAAAAAAAAACAATATCTACTGCATATATTTTTCTATCCATATAAAAATAGATTTATCAAATGTTTACAACAAAGCTAAATATAACAATTATTGTTTTGACGTCCGTACGTAGGCGGCGGTTAAAAACAATTAAATATTATATTTTATTACGTGCGTACAATGTTACCATTATCACACCAGTATATTGGTATTTATAGGTACTGACTGAAAAAAAAATATTAATCAATTTTCTTATTATATGTTTATGCGTGATTTGAACCTAAATCGTTTTACATAAATAGGAGGAGGCCGTCGTGGCGTAGCGGCACAAGGTGTGACTGTAACGCTGACTGTAACGTGACGGTTGTGGGTTCGATCCTCACTCGGAGAAGTGAAATATTTATTTACGTTTATATTTCCATTTCTTCGCTCTGGTGTCGAGGCAAAGCACGGCGTAGAGTTCTGCCACTGAACACCTCCAGAATTCGGCAGAAAGTGGGGAATGGTGTGTTAACACAAAAGTTCCCTCTGCCTACCCTGCTGTGTGCGGGATACAGCGTGAAGCTAAAATAATAATAATATTTTGCTATCTGTACATCAACCTTCATATACGATATTCGTGCAAAATAGACCGTTTGTTGAAAATATCGTGCCTTCTGCCCTTGATATTGATTGGATACGACACTTAGTTTTATTACTATATATTATAATTAATAATTATAATACCAAATAAATCACAATATTTCCTTATCAGAGCCATTATGGCGCAGTGGTTGGTTTTACACGTTATGGTTGTTGGTTCAATCCCTTCTCTAAAACAAATGACAGTAAACTTGATGTCTGCAGTTTCGACTCCTCTCCGGAGAATGCATGATGTTCAGATCCTCGCTCTAGTGACAAGGCAAAATGCAGCGTTAGGGAAAGAGAGAAAGAAAGAGAGAAAAGAGCCTTGGAAAAATGAACTCTATGTACCGCGTGATATGAACCTCTACCGCAGACAAAAAAGGGAAAAACTAAAAATATTCGGACACCTTTATATAAATTTCAACATCGTCAGCATATTTTGTGTAAAGTCAACGAGATCATTGACCTCTGAGGTGCTTATTAAAGGGGTTCCTAAAATATTTAGAACCCTCAGAAGTCAGTTCTGGCATTCTTCGAGTTATATCTCTAGCTTAGATTATAGTAACAAAGGAATTCCTAGCATTACAAGAATGTTACCACTATGTGTGTTAGAAACAATTAAAAATGGACCTTATTTCCTACAAATAAAGTTTAATATTATATAAAAAAATAACCATTATTATATGTGCAATCCAGGTAGTAGATTAAGCTATATGCGAAATTCAACTTTATTACAAATTACTTAAGGACTATTTTATTTTTTTATTATGAAATATAAACTTATAAATCTTAATAGGTTATTTGGTTCAATTTTTTAACAGATGAAACTACTTAAAGCAAGAAAGGATCTTTAGTCCTTTTTAAATGTTGTTTTTACAGTTATCTGCAATATAACTTATGTGATGTACATTTTTCAAGAACTTTTAGTTCTAGAAAGTAATGAAATCAGCGTCACGCTGTATCCCGCACATAGCAGGGTAGACAGAAGAAACCTGGCGTTAAGAAACCTCCGTTCCCCACTTTCTGCCGGATTTCGGAGGCATTGCGTGTTGGGTGGCAGAACTCAACGCCGCGCTTTGCCTCGACACCAGAGCGTGGAAATGGATATATAAACGTAAATGAATATTTCAAAAAGTCTAATATTTCTATAAAGTATTTTTCTATATATTTCTATAAACTATAAAAAGAAATATTTTATTTTTTTACTATCCTAAAATAAATTGGAAAATTTTATAAAATATAAAACAACAAAAATTTTGATTAAAAAAACTGCCTTCCTACTTTATGCCGAAATCCAGACATACTGCGTAGCGACGGTGGAACTTAACGCCGGACTTTAGCGACCAGAGCGTCTACGTATAATGTTTTAAAAGATTTCATAGTTCAATCTAATGATAAATTCTAGTGAAATGACCTTTGTATGTTATTCACAACTTATATTAATAATGTATTTTTATTACCTTGAAATACCTGCTGGGTAAATAATTCTAATGGGTTTATCTATTATACCTATATATAGGTAGTATATATACAATCAATTTTTGTTTAGCTTTACGCTGTATCCCGCACGAAAGGTAGATAGAAGGAACCTAATGTTAAATCACCCCTATTACTAGAAAAAATTTCGAAACATTGTAAGTTGAATGGCGAAACTCAACGCCGCGCCTTGTCTTCTTCCCAGAGCGATACAATGAAAATAATTAGTTTCCGCCAGTGGGATTCGATCTCAGTAATAATTGTTGTCTTTATATTTGCATATCTGTAGCCTACCCCTTCATCTACTCGTATATAAAAGAACATGTTCTCACTGACTGAGGTAAGACGCGCACGCACAGCCGTAACCTCTGATGGTAGAAACGTGAAATTTGGTCAGATGTTTATTTTCGTAATCTGGACATCCACTAAGAAGGGATTTTGAAAAATTTTAATCCTAAAAGGATGGAATAGGGGTTGAAAATTTCTTTGGATTTTTTTAAATCGACACCGATTTTTATAAAATTTGAAATTCAGACTTTAAAACTCTCTAAAAAATATTTCATTGAACAAGTGTTTCATGGTTTTTTAGACTTTACCCCCTAAGGATGCAAAAATGGGGATGAAAGTTTGTATGGAAAATGTTTAAATCGCCATCGATTTTTATATAATTTGAGCTCTTTGAAAATTTAGACTCTTAAAAATATTTCAATGAAAACATGTTTCACGGTTTATTAGAATTCATCCCGTAGGTTCCAAATAAGCAGGCGAAGCTGCGCGTGTCCGCTAGTATAATATATTTTTCTTATTTTAAAATATAAATATTCTTATAACCAATTAAATACTCTCGGTCGGTTATTAAGGTATGTTTAAATAATTACACGCGATGAGTGTCGATTCAATTCTATTTATATCTTCACGCATCTTGACACTATGTGGGGCAAACATAAAGGTAATTGTGGTACATCATTCTTTTTTCCATATTCCACCCAATTATATCTTCTAGCTATTTTATATAGAACATCCATGACGAGTAGTGGAATGCCATACTATATTTTCATTCTAAGCAGGCAAAACATTTTTTTGACTTCACGCTGTGTTCCACACATAGTA